>JAJMKX010000254.1:0-210645 GCA_030569435.1 Metschnikowia koreensis | reverse complement strand
AGGTGTTTGTTTACAAGGTCACGATTATACTAAAACAAATTAAAATAAGATTATATAACGAAGAATATTGTGGAATAAACGTCCTCATATAAGGTGCATGTAGGTGTCAACACCCCCTGATGAATTGAAAATGTGGTCCGCATCAGAACGAAGCGGAGATATTAATCTTGTGGTTCCTGCTTTACCTGAGTTTGTGTTTTAGTAACAAATCCTTTGCACGAACCCTCCTCGATATGATACTTGAACCAGTCAGCATTACTATCGAAGTACTGGAAACAACCCGCGCACCGCCCTCCTTGAGTTCCTCGCTCGCTGGATTTGGTGCGGGGAGGATATATGAAATGTAAAGCCTTTAAGTGTGTCTTGTAAGTATCCTTACGGGAAAACCCGCCGGTAGGATGACACTTAGTTCCAGCTTTACTAGTTCCACAGTACTCCGAGTCCTGCTCCCGGTAAAATGGACACACAAATGCCTTTGCGTTGTTGTGCTTGCGGATATGACGAGTCAAGTAAGACTTCACTTTAAAAGCGGCATCACACTCGCTGCATGTATATCTGGCCTTTCCTTCTTCTTCAACTTTGACAGACTTATCTTGGGAGCCTTGAGGAAAGTTCAAGTTCTGGGAACGAAACATAACATCAGCTTTGGGAAACCCAGAATGGTTTGATGAAGCTGGTGGGAAATGGCTCATTGATTCCCGTTTAATCTTCTTTTGACCCTCGTAGGACATGGGCTCCGTCTTGAAAAACATTTGCGAAGCACCGAAGTCAGGCTCAACAGGGGACTCTGGTTTTCTTTTTCTAAAGTTAGGCACGAAATCGTGGGAAATGCTTCCACCAGGCAAGCTTGACTGTCTAGGAAGAAACATCTCGTCCAAAGGAGAATCAAAAGATTCAATCGAAGAGCCGCAGCTCAGAACGTCATTGAAAGAGCCACGCTTGAAGTCGGTAAAATGTGTTTCCAAGTGCATGCCACTGGCCATGATATCAAAGTGGCTTTGGTGAGAAGCCATAAAGTCCATTTCGAACTCTGGGAAATCATTGGCCGGAATTTGCGCATGAGGCTTTTCGGCGGGGTGTCTGTTATGTTGAGAGTGGTTGTAAGGAAATCTCATGATTTGTGAGTGTCCCGACGACAACAGGGTTGGAGAATAGTCTTCCATACCAAACTGAGAGGAGTGGTAAGACAGATCTGAGTCTAAAGTGACTGGCTTATCAAAGTTTGGAAAGTGGGCAGCGTTCAAGGCGTTTTTCCCAACACCATATTGCATCTGGTCGTGAAAGAATTTTGGGGGGTTGGTGGGCACGAAATTGTCGAATATTTCAATCTGCTCATTCTCACCACCAAAAGAAAGTTCCAAGTCATCGGCGGCACAGACTATAGCCATACCCCTGATGGTATTGGTGAGATTCGAGATATCCTTTTGGCTTATTTTTGGGAAGAGTTTGTTGTCTTTCATTAAGCTCTGGGTAACTGAAAGTCTAAATTTTTGGAAGAAACCGCGGAATGTAAACTTTTGTAAAAGAAGGCACTTATTCCAAAGTGATCCTTCGTCTCGGGCTTGAAGCCCTATCTTGGTGATTGCGATGAGCAGCATGTTTTCATCTAGTGTTATTGTTTTAAGTCGACGACGTCCACTCAAAAAAGAATAGACGTTAAAAAATGTTTTGGCGGAACTAGTTCGATACCTGGTAGGCTTTATCCCACTGTATAGGGATATTATTTATAATTGAACCGAAAATGAAAAGAAAAAAAGTTCAGACCAAAAAATCTAAGACAGGAAAAAAGAAAAGGATTTGGTGGGTCTTTATGGTCGAAGAAACCAAAAGGGAAGGAGATCGGGGGACATCTGAAGGATTTTTATCGGGATTAGGATTTGTTACGAGCGATGTGTCGCAACATGTATGTCGCATTTGCACAGGTGACAGTTTGGGACTCGCGCTCGAGGTAGAGAAAGCCACAATCATTGATATTTTGAGCAGTCATAATTTTTGATTTACCTTTAAAAACCTTTTTTTTTAAAAAACAATTGAATAATTAAAAGAGCTACAATATGAACCAGAAGTAACAAATCAAATTCGTAAGGGGGCTACAAATTCGAGAATTTCTACCTTTTTATTCCTCGGCGATAAGAATGAATATTGAGATATACTGTGCCGTCTGTTCCTGTGTGCGATCCGAGGCTTTCAGCCTGTAACGTGTGTGCTCTTGGAGCCGCACGCAAAAATCTTAAAAAAAAAATACCGCAGTTCTGCACCCATGGTGAGCATGCATCAACGAAAAAGGAAAGTCTGACAAAAGCACGCTGTCACGTGAAGAAATAGCTATGAGGGCTCATGGCAACAGGGTGCAACAGGACCAGCACAAACTTTATAATCTGAACTCTCACATTTTTACCGAGGTAATGACCGTTAAAAACAATCCTTACCGGTCAGTGGAGTATGTTATGCGGGTATATCTTAACCATTTGGCTTTTTCAAAAATAAGGGTACTCTTAAACGCACCGTCTCTTTGAATGAGGAATTCGTAGTTTGCTGACACAATTATACACAGTTGAAGGAAACGCACCTTTGTTCATTTTTTTTTTTGGTTCTATTTCACGTCAGTCAATTTGAACCACAGTTAAGCAGTTCGCCGCATTTACTGTGTATTTTTCTTTTTTTTTTTTTTTGCAGTGCGGCGTGTCGCCTCGGCTTTCCCGAGGCTTATTCCGAAAGTGGGGGTCCCTTGAGCCTGTGCTACAAACGTTCAAAACTGCTGGTGAGATAAAGCGGTCAAACATTAATCCAAGTAATACTCAAAAGAGTTGGCGAATGTAGGCACGGGTAAACTCTAACCATCGTATCAAAAAGGCGTGGTAAGAAGAGAAGCACATAGATAGATATCAAAATAACCATAATTCTTTAATCTCGAGTATTTTTTGTTTTTGAAGACGAAAAAAAATCTATTATTATCATATGTTTCCGCTTTGGGAAGTTTTTCCCGCAGTTTTGTACATACGTAGGTTTTTTTTACACCACAGATGCGAAACGCCCTTTTATGAACAAGGTTCTGAAAAATAAAGGGGGAATCTTCTTTGGCATGAAAAAATCAATACTGAAGAAGTAAGATCTTTGAATATTTTTCAACCAGTCGGAAGTAGGAGGGTCAATCTAAAATGGCTTCTTATTTTCAATTGCAATTGGTGCTGTTGTCGAGACCTTTTTTTAAAATCCAGCGCGCCGCACAAGTCGCAGTCTTACTTGACAAAATCCGCCAAAGGTCGCACAGGCGCATGAGATTGACGGCGTGAAAACGACTCACTAGTCATTCAATTTATATTTAAAATATCATAGTGACGCGAGTCATTTGAGTCATGTTCAATCTTAATGCAAGAAGAAGGTGAAGTAAGGGCACTCACGGGACATTCTAACAACAAAAATTTGTCAGAGTTGTTTTGGGAAGAAGCTTATCAAATTTTGAACACAGTTTTTTTCTTTTTTTTTTTTTTTTTTTTCTCTTGCTACGTTGTAAGATTCTTCTTTTCATGTGGCATCAATCACGAGCGCTCCCTATTATAATGAACCTAAAGAAAGACTGATCGTAATTCTACCTCCGGTATTTCAAGTTTAGCTGCATTCATCCAATAGATGAAATTGATTCACTGCCTAAACCCTGCTCCAAGACTCGTGTTTAAAGTTGCAATACTGATTACTGTTCATTTAAGTCGTGATCCAACTACTTTTATTTTTTGTTTCCGTCCTTGTTTTGACTAATACATCTGACCAAAGGAAGAGAGAGATGAGACAAACATGATTCCCCTAAACGCTATTAATTATATAAGAAGCCTCTACACTAACCAGCTCCCAAATACAAATCGACTGGCGAATCACGGCCTACATGTAGAAGGTCTGAACACTTTCAAAAATTCTCGTACACGAGTATTTATTGATTATTCTTGTTTTTTCTCTTAAATTTGCCTGGCATGAAAAATAATTGATTCAAAAGCGCCAAATCAATATTGTCTTCCCTTAGTATGTTTTCTGTTAATCCCACTGTAATCGAATGGGAGTGCGACAGCGGTTTTAGACTGAAGGAAAAATAGTCGCTTCATTGCGGAATATCTATTCAGATTTTATTTATCTGATTCTTCGAAGAATAAAGGAGGAATTAATTAACTAAGATTCTATAAAATGAAGGCTTTACTCGTACTTGTGCCCCATGGAAAACTCTTAATACAAAAGGTAAAAATTGAGATATGGGTATGCAGATTGTAAAAAGTAAAAAATTGGTGGGACAAAATTGTTGAACAAAAAAACAAAAATAATTCTTTTGAGCTTAAAAAAATACTTTGGCCTTTTCTTCTAGTTCATTCGGGAATGATTAAAAAACAAACCTTTGTCTTAAATCTCATGACGCAATCAATATTGATAAGTTTGACCGTGAACCAAAGAGACCAGATAAAGTTTCGCCATGCTTGATATGTGTGAGGTATTTGCTCAGATAAAGATCACACAATCTGCACCAACAAACAAATCTTATACTTTTATTGTTCATTATTTTTCCGGAGCCGTATAATCAAATTTATTTGCCTTTTTTCACCTTTCTCTAATTTTGTATAAAAAGCTGCCAATGAGTGTAGACAATTCGGAAACGAGGCGACGGTGGAATCTTCTCGTGTGATTTCGATAAATAAAAAGGACAACACTCTTAATACTTTTGAGATTCAAAAATTATAAATAAATGTTAATTAATAAGACCATAGACCTAATAATCATTGCAAAAAAATTCCGTCAATCTTTACTCGCCAAATGTCTTTCAATTAGTGGGAGTCAGGAGGCTGAATTCGGCTGGAGGGATCTGAGAGCACGTGACTCAACACACCTGAATTGTGTAAAGCGCAGATCAAACAACCGGTGACCAAAATTACAGCCAAGGAAAGAACCCAGGGGTACAACAAAATAAATACTGGAATAAGTCCTGAAAATTTACATTTGGACGTATTTTTGTTTCTTCGTTCTCCTGCCACTGTAAGATCATAGACGAGACCGAATTTCAGAAGCATATTTTCACCCTTCAAATAAACAGCCCAGCATTGTCTTGAGGAAATACACTTGTTCCAAAGTGAAACAATAGAAGGAAAGGGTTGTACGAAAACAAATTTACAAACCTTTGCACCAGAAAGAAACAAACAACCAAGAAGAAACAAAGAAAGAAAAAAAGAAAAAAAAAAAAAAAACAGTTCCCCACTCCATCCAAACTGAAATGACAGAAAAGTATCAACTGGATAACCCCAATGCCCATTACTTGGCAAATTTGTCCAACCTAAATTTAACAAACAACAATATCCAGTTAGGACGCTTGCCCACCTTAGGAGAGATATTGTCCAACAAAACAAAGTCTCCCATTAGCTTGTACAACTTTTATTTGTACATGAAAAATGTCGAGAATAATGCCGACTATTTGGATTTCTGGTTTGACCTCATCAACCACTTGAACTTATGTAAGCACTATGTTCAAGGCTTACGGGAATCGATAGTCCGCCAGTCAGCACATAGTAACAGTTTTGGAAGCAACAACCCATTCAACACATCGCCAAATCCAAACCGGGATTCGTTTCCGTTATCAGAGAAAAGTAAACACAAGTCGCTTTCGCTGTCAGTGCTTTTGGAGCTTATCATCAATGATCACATTTTGGAGGATAATGACTCCAACCGCCTCTCGGAATTTCTTCGAGGCGATATCAATTTGGATACCGTTGACCCAAAACTTAAGGAATTGATTGAGGCCTACAGTACCGACGAATCCATGATCCAACCATCTCCCACAATGGACAGAGGCTCTTTCTACAGCGCTTCTGAAAAACGAGTATCATCAAACTCAAGACTTTTGGAGGGCACATCTGAGTCGCCTCAAAGGTCGCCAATGTTAAGCAGTGACTTGCAACCACCTGACACGATTTCCCAGGCCCCAAGAAACCGTAGATCTCAGCGTTATTCTTCACTCAACCCTTCTTTAGTTGAGAAGCTCATAAAGGGTTCGCCGGTATCAAACCTGTTTATTTCAAGAAATAACCTTAAGGACTCTTCTCACAATCTTCTACTAAAATACTTCGTGGAGGATTCGGAAAAATCATTGGGTATTTCTCCTAAACTCAATGACCAAATCATTCAGGCAATTGAGGTTGACGGAAGAGACGATCCTGGCGTGTTTGATGGAGTCAAGAGGGCCGTCTTTAGTCGGCTTGAAAACGAGTATCTCCCCAACTTCTTGAACTTTATTGCCATCAAAAATATTAATAAATCCGTCATCACAAGGGTGGTCTTTGGTTTTTTCATGCTTTTCATTTCCTTCTGGATCGGCTTCAGCTTGATTTTCTTGGATGAGAAAAAAAGATACAGATGCGTGGTCATCTTCACCTTCTTCTGTGGTTTTTATGGTATCATTTCCTCGATCTACAGAATCGATCCTTTCTTAGCCTTTGTGGGAAGAAGTGAATCGTATATACCATCACACGCCTTTATCAAAATCGAAGATTCTTTTATTTACAAACTTCTTGTGAAAAGGGCCACTTGGGTTATGTTTCTTGTCCTCTTGCTTACGGCTGTTTTCAGTGTTTTGTTTTGTCTCGTTCCTGGGAGACGCCTTTAGTTATAGTCATAATATACAGCGATTAGAGAAAAACAAAATTGAGTAGATCCGGATCAGTGATTAACTACAGCTACACGCTAGCAATAAGAAAAAAAAAAGATAACGTCAAACGATTTATTATAGGGGCTACCACAATGTAGTAAAGTACAGAGTAAAAGCTATGTATCAGAAAAAAAGATTTAAGCGTCGTTCAAGAAAGCTTGTCTCTTCTCCTCAACTCTTTGCTGTCTTCTCTCTCTGGCAGCTCTGTTCTTAGATCTTCTAGCCTCGGCCTCCTCCTTCAAAGACTTCTCACGAGCAGCCTCAGCCTTGGCTTGGATGATGTGCTCAACCAAAGCTCTCTTGTGCTTGAAGGTGTTACCCTTGGCAGACAAGTACAAGCTGTGGTACAAAGACTTGTCGATCTTACCGGCGTCTCTGTACTTAGCCAACAATCTTCTCAAGACTCTCAATCTTCTCATCCAAACAACTTGGGAAGGCATACGAGCGTCCTTGGTACCCTTTCTCTTACCGTAACCCATGTGTCTACCATTTCTCTTGGACTCAGCGTAAGCTCTAGCTCTAGATCTAGAGTGAACAGTGTCTGGCTTCTTCACGATGGTACCGTTGCTGTACAACTTTCTGATGGCCTCACGAGAGTTGGCGCTGGCCAACTCAGTGGTCTCATTTGGGTCCAACCAGATCTTTCTCTTACCAACACCGACGACGCTAGCGGCGAGTCTCTTTTGAGTTCTAAGATTAGCCCTGAAACATAGTTAGTATTTTGGTTTTACTAATGGCGTGGGAAAATTTTTTTAAAGTGCGCGCAGAATTAATGGGGGGAAGGGGGGCTGGCAGTAATGAATCTAGGGGGTGACCATAATATAAAGTTCCTCAAATTTGTCAACTATTAGATCAGGAAGTATGACATGGTATGGATGAATTCCAATTCTTCAGCATTGTATACGATGGATAGAAGTATCTGTTGGCATGGACAACATATGCTAGCACTTTTGGGTCTGCGTCGATACATACATTTTGCTCTGATGTACAAGAAAAGAGAAGAAGGAAAATTTTCATCTCTTATGAGAAATGTGCGCAAAGTGGCGGCCGGCCTCTGTCTGCAGGAAAATCGAGGAAATCTCTAGGTGCGGTGGCCGGCTTTGGTGCTAGTGTGGGTGCACTGGTGAGGCCAAGGTGCGGATACACCACAAAATACCTGAGGGGAGCAGCCCTTTCTTCACGCACGTGATCTTCACCAACGTGAATAAAAATGCGAGTACTCTGTTTTGGCTGCAGCTGCTAATTTAATGTATGTGTACACAAATCGGGAATTTAGACTTCTACGATTAGTGAAGCATTGTTTTGATATATCAAGCTTCTGTAAGAAATTTATTAAATCATTAGATTCTATGTCTCAAATTTGTACTTTTCTCTAGTGAAAAAGAATACCAACCTTGAAGTTCTCTCTTTGTAGGCGACATGCCTTTTACGATAATTCCTGTAAAGCTCCGAGCGATAGGCAGAAGCCAAAGTTCTGATTTGAGAGGTTGCGCCGATTAACTATTGATGAACCGTACTGCAGCCGAGCTCTTGAGGAAATGAGACCAATTATATGTCACGAGGGTAACAAATAACAATATTTGTAGTGAAACATCGTGACAAGGAAGAAAATCAAAACTGAACTTTTTTAGATATTTTGCCGTAGAGTTAATTTTAGGAATCATGATTCTGCACTTAAACGCCTTGACCCAACGTTTGGGTTGGTATTTAAGTGTATTTGGCTACTGACGAAATGCGGCCACTTTGAATTATGTGAAGAATCCGATTAGTTACTATTTTTTTTTCTATTTTTCTATTCTTCTCCTTCTCTTTTATTTTCTCTTCTTTGTTTTTATTTTGAATCGTTACTTATTTAATTAATTCCTAAGTTGCATATTCATCTCAAACTGTCCTCTCCACTGTGTTCAGGAATTTAGCTGGGCTGCCGATGCGGGGCACTCAGCCAATTCGCACAGCGATGAGATGGAGGAAAAAACCCCAGGTACTAGCATTCTTCAGTAAAGATGGCCAAATCCTTAAGATCCAAGCCCAAGTTGCGGGCCAAGAGCGTCAAAAGAAAGGGAGAATTCACCAAATTTGTTGACGACAGAAATGCTCGTTTGGCTGAGAAAACTAGGTTGAACTTGCAGAAGCAAAACGAGGAGAAAATGGCCGAGGACACTCCAGCCGAGACGATCGCTGAAGATGCTCCAAAGCAGGTGGTTTCCAACCGTGCATTGAAGGCCAAGAAATTGTCCAAGGCCAAGAAGTCCAGAAACAAGAAGCTTAAGTTTTAAGTGGGACTTTCATAGCAGGGTCTCTTGCCAGGTGTCACTCCGATGTGCGAAGGGTCTTTCAAGATTAGACAATAACAACAAATTAAGGAAGAAAAAAAAATTAAGAGAGAAAACCTTCACTACAGTCATGGAAGACGCCCTGGGCTGAGCGAACTTCGACACACTCATCTTCTTCTTTTAGTTCCCAATTCTTCTCATTATTCATTATAAAGCATAGTTAATTTAAAATAAACGGCACATTAAGGAAAAAGAAAACCACCCCGTGGGCATCGATCCTAACAGTGAGGTCGCACCTTGACATTAATCTGCGTTAACTAACCGTAGTTTGCAAGAAAATTGCGATTAATTTAGTCAGATTGATGTAAGAAAATCAAAAAAAAAATTGTAGCTTATGAAGTAAATTTGCTTCTGATTATATAAATAAAATTTATTTAAAAAGAAACTGATTTTAATCATAAATCCAGTCATGGGTTACCCCCGGGGTGGATCTCTGTTAATTACCTCCTGGCTATGTGCAGAGGCTGACTCGGTCCGCGATCAAGATAGTGGTACTTAATTAGGTGCAATTTCTCACGGTTCCTAATTGCTCTTTCCCTCAAGGAAAACACAAACTTTCAGTACTTAAAATGGACGGCAAAACTATCGGTATTCTTGGCGGTGGCCAGCTCGGCAGAATGTTGGTCGAGGCTGCGCACAGACTCAACATCAAGACGATAATTTTGGACCAGCCCGGTTCTCCAGCCAAGCAAATTAATGCCTTGGATGAGCATGTCGATGGTTCATTCACAGACCTCGAGTCGATCACCAAACTTGCCAAAAAATGTGATGTTTTGACAGTGGAAATCGAGCACGTGGATGTGGACGCATTGAAGAGCGTTTCTTCCTCGTTGAACATCCCCATCTATCCGCTTCCTGAAACCATCCGTCTTATTCAGGACAAATACTTGCAGAAACTCCATTTGCAAGAGCATGACGTGGGTGTAGTGGAGTCTTTGAAAGTTGAGGCCAACACTCCTGCACACTTGGAGAAAATCGGTGCCGAATTTGGATTCCCCTTCATGTTGAAGGCCAGAACCTTGGCTTACGATGGCAGAGGTAACTTTGTCGTGAAAGCCAAGGAATCTATTCCTGAAGCATTGTCCTTCTTGGAAGACAGACCATTGTATGCCGAGAAATGGTGTCCATTCACCAAAGAATTGGCCGTTATGGTGGTGAGAACACTTGAGGGCGAGGTCTTCGCTTACCCCACGGTTGAAACCATCCACCAGGACAACATTTGTCATTTGGTATATGCGCCAGCAAGAATCTCCGATACCTTGCAAAAAAAGGCTTCACTTTTAGCCCAGAACGCCGTCAAATCTTTCCCCGGATGCGGAATATTTGGTGTTGAGATGTTCTTATTGCCAAGCCAGGAGCTTTTGATCAACGAGATTGCTCCTCGTCCCCACAACTCCGGCCATTACACCATCGATGCCTGTGTAACTACCCAGTTCGAAGCACACGTGCGTGCTGTTGCCGGCTTGCCATTGCCTAAGGACTTCTCCAAGTTGACCACTACTAACACCAACGCAATCATGTTGAATGTTTTGGGCGACAAATCGACTAAAGACGCCGAGTTGGCCATCTGCCGCCGTGCCCTTGAAACACCCAACGCTTCGGTGTATTTGTACGGCAAAGAGAGCAAACCCAAGAGAAAAATGGGCCATATCAACGTCGTTGGCTCGTCGATGGCTGAGGCCGAGGCCAAACTTCAGTACATTATGGGCGAGACCGAGGCCTTGCCTGCATCCATTGTCGAATCAAAAGAGAAGCCATTGGTTTCCATCATTATGGGCTCTGACTCCGACTTGCCCGTCATGGCTGTTGGTGCTGATATCTTGAAAAAGTTCGGCGTTCCCTTTGAATTGACCATTGTCTCCGCTCACCGCACACCCCACCGCATGTCCAAGTTTGCCATTGAGGCTGCCTCGAGAGGTATCAAGGCCATCATTGCAGGTGCTGGAGGTGCTGCGCACTTGCCAGGAATGGTTGCTGCCATGACCCCATTGCCTGTCATCGGAGTGCCCGTGAAGGGCTCCACCCTTGATGGCGTGGACTCCTTACACTCGATTGTGCAGATGCCAAGAGGAATTCCCGTGGCCACGGTTGCCATCAACAACAGTACGAACGCCGCTCTCTTGGCCATTCGTATCTTGGGTGCCATGGACTACAAATGGTTGGAGGCTATGTCTCAGTACATGAATACCATGGAGGAGGAAGTCTTGGGCAAGGCCGAAAGACTTGAGAATGTTGGCTATGAGAAATACTAATTATGGAGCACACATAAGCGTGCTTAACGAAATACATATACACATGAAGAAAGTATGGGCTACGTAGGTTTAACTACATCATTATTCTGATATGATAAAAAAAAAACAATAATGCTTGTTTTTAGTTTGCGGAATGTACTTTTGAAAGCCAAGATTTCGCATGTGCCAAATTCGGTCAAAATAGAACAGAAACAATAGCGAAATCTGACCATGAAACCTATTTTTAGCCCGCAAACGCGGCTTTTTAACACGGAGAAAAGCTTAATTACTTATATAATATCCATTTCTGGCAAAAAAAAAAAAATACTCACACCTTATTCTACTATTGGTTCTAAAACTTTACGACCGGTTGAATCGTGATACATGCGTTAGATATCTCGTTTATTTACGTAAAAAAAAAAAAGAGACCTCAGTGGAAGTAATTACCCCAGAAATTTTGCTCATCCTGTGGAAAAAATCTGGTGGAATCACCGTCCAAAGTGGTGGACAAAGGAGGGTAGGTGGCCGTGGCCAGGTGCAACGGTGTGGGCTGCTGCTGATCGAAAAAAGCGGATGCAAGTGACGCATCTGGAAATAAAAGTTGGGGAAGACCCGACAAATGATGGTTGCGGGCAGCATCAGGCAATTCATAGTTTTGATTGTTCGAAAGGTTTTTTAAAGAAGATGAACTTGAGCTTGGCGTGTAAAAGAACTGGTTTTCCGAAGACTCGAGGGATATTTTGGAAGTTGTATACGTAGGCTGCTGCGATCTCATGGAATAGCTCGAGTTATCAGCCGTCATGGTAGCATACCCAAGTGTAGGAGGAAGGAAGAGTCTTGAGGAAGACGCAACTGCAGCACTGATATCATCAACTTTAGAGAACTCCCAGAGTAAAACTGCCCGAATCTTGCTCTTGGGAAGAATGCTAGACACAGGTACTGTATTGTCATAAATGACTTGTTTCACAGTCACACCCTTGAATGCGGTGTCGAGCGAGGTGGGCAAGTTGACGAGTTGAAGGAAGAAACATTTCCAAAACTTGACAAGAAATGGTTGATCCTTGTCGATCTGGAAATTCTCCTCGTTAACCTTCATGACCTCTTCGCCAAAAGAATAAACCGTGGTAAAACTGGAAAGGTTCTTCGAGGGTCCTGGAATTTCAATGTTGAAGTTTGTCTTCAACCCAGCGTCAATGGAGTCGGCTGTAGCCAAGCACAAAGGATTCAACATGTTCACCATGTTGTGAATAAGAGGAACATTGGTGTTGGCGAACTCTTCGAGGCCAGGGAATCTTGCAGTAATATTGGCGTTTTCTTTGATACTCAAAAACTTCATAGGAGCCTCTTCCTGCCTCGTCAAAGCAACGGGAGCATCTCCGATGGCGCCGGCGTCTATCGTGAAGCTAATGTTACGCACGCTTATAATCAGCGCAGGCAGCTTTCTTCTTTTGGGAGGAAGCGCAAGCTGTTCTGAAGCACGGCGCCGAAGCAGGCCACCCGATCCCAGGAGCTCAGAATTTCCTGTGGAGTTGAGCCCAAGGGATTTGTTGATGTTGATCTTGGAAAACACCTCCTCGAACCGCTGCATGTTTTCTTCCGCTTCCTCTGGACTGTTGAAGCCTGGCCCATCATTAATGAGCTTGATAATGTTACCCTTCAGCTTCATGTTCTTAACGACCTGAATATGACTGGAAACCTGTTTCCGCGAACGGAACTTGCCCGTCTTGGCCAAAATGAAGTCGGCAATGAGCTCATTGCGACCGCAGCATTTGCCTGCGATTTTGATCTTTGTGAGCCCGCACTTTGGCACAATCGAAAGTGCCTCCTCAAATGCAGCTTCAACGTCGCTAGACCAAATGTCTTCTGAAGATACAAGAGAATATTTGTCGGCGCTTGTCTCACTTGCTCTTCTTTTGGCATTCTCTTCCCTTACACTATCAGAAGCGTACGAGAAGGATGACGCGCTTTTGCGTGGCTTTTCTGCACAAGGCAGTTGAGAGCTTGAGTCCGTGCCCGCCGGACTATGCAAGCCTTCAATCGAGTCAAACAAAAAGCGTGCAGACTCACTATAGTTTGATGAAACAGGTGTTGGTTCCTGAATCGGTTGTTTGGTCTCGTGCAACCGATACAGCGTTTTTCCCTGTGGGTCGACCGCCACATCCACAATCATCGGGAGGCTTTTGGCGCGAATTGGCTTGATTATATTGCTGGACATTTTGTATTCTGACATTGACCGAAATATCTAGGAGTCAATTAATTTTGAGCAGCAAGTTGGAAAGTCTCGTTCTTGATTACCGTGCAAACGAAGGTTGCGGTAAAATCTTTTGCGGGGTTAATTCGAAAGACAGAAAAAGTATTTGTCGTGATGTAAAACTGTTCTTTCAAAGCATAAAAGACAAGTGGTGTTTCATGAACAATGGTGCTGACAGGCAAAGCACCTAGATCGGCAATTCTTTCTCCTAAAGCGAGAAAAAATTAACAAAAAAAATGAAAGGTCAGACGATGCGGCAAACCTGAAACAAATCACTCAAATAAGACGTTCTGGGCCCCCAATAAAACCAAGCAGGAGGCGTGTATGTACAGGTCCACTTTCTATGTAGGAAAAGGGGAACCCGAGGAAGAAAAGAGCGCTCGAAATCTAAAAATGGTACTGACGAAAAAGTTGTATCAGCGCGTGATTAAACCTTTCAACAGCAAAAAAAAATGGGTCTGAGTAGTGACTGCAAGATTATTTGAGAAGTTGAGAGGAAAAAAGAGTTTGTTAACTCAGAGTGTTGGAAAGAAAAAAGTTGAGATTTGAAGGAAGGCTTTCAAAGATACCTGGGGATCTACAACTTAAATGTATTCTGGCTCAGCGCACGCGTGCCCGTTTATTTTGGGGCTTTTTTGTTTTTGGCTGGGTCAGTCATATGCACCTCTATACTATGGTAGCCGTTCAATGCAAGAATAGCCTGGAGAAGCCGCGAACATTGCACGAATATAATTGAAAAATGCCACAATGGTACCTGCGTATTTAACTTGCTCGCCAAAATACAGGACACGCCCGATTTGTGCATGAAGCACCGGATCACAAAATCGAGAAGCGCAACAGAAAAAAACCGCGGGGCAAAGCCAAAAGAGGGGTCGCTTTTCTTTATCAACGAAAATCAAATTTTTCCGCAGCATAGCGGGAAAAAAAAATGAAAGAAATTAAAGTGGGAAAGAAAAAAACTACGATCTGCTCTAAGTTCTATTCAAAGAAATTTAAACTTGTGTAGGTGCTAGTGTAAACAGCGCTATTTTTCTTTGGTTGAAAGAAAAAACAAGATTCGTCATAATGCTATTTTTATTCGAGCGCAATCTGCTCCATCAACACATCAACGCAGAGGGCGGCAACTTGCAGGTACACATGTAAGAATGCATAGCCTCGGCTGCCTCCCCACACAACCCCCAACAACGAAGTCTACGTTTTAATACTTCATAAAATTCTATCAAAACGAGTGAAAAATTAGAAATTATTATGTTTGTCATAGACTCAATTTTTCAGAGCTAAATTAAGCCGTACCTGTTTTTCTTCCTCAAGCCTTGTTATCTCCGAACTTAAAGGATGACCGAAATTAAATCCGACGCACTTTGAATTTATTTTGGGTTGAGCTACTTTTGATGTGCAGGATACCTACGAGAAATTCCCGATCGGTCCAAAGCGCATCTTTTTACCCTCACTACCCGGCAAGACTTGTTACTCTGTCATGCGCGGCTTCAAATTCTCATCCTCTACACATCCAAAAGGCAAAGGGCTCGTAATCAAAAGTTTTGAACACCCGGCAGTGCGAATAGTGATGCTTAGTGAGTGCATAAATACAGCAGTTTTCAGAGAGCAACCGCAACAAGAAACTTTGGCTGGAGCGCAATTTTCTTTTTTCTGCATTAAATTCGTCATTTTTTGTCAACTAAAGCTAAAAATAAGTCAGCACGTTATCATTATTGGTGACATGCTGCAACATCGTTATTTTCATGTACATCATCATCTTTATCTCTTATCTCTGTGGTTTGAAATTCACTTACCTACAAATTTACGTAGCACCTCTCTGTTCACACGTTCCGTAAAAGGGTCATCTTCTACTTCACTCAACTCTTCTGCATCAAGAGCAGCTTTGGGGTCGTGGTGCTTGAAAGAGTACTCAAGGCCCTCGATTCTTGTAAAGGGGATGGTTTCCAGCACGTGCTTTTCTGCGATTTCTAATTCCCTTAAACCGATTTCATTCCAGAAGCGCAAAGCTTTTGACGCAACTCCAGCGGTGGAATTATAGCTCCGCTCTTCGAAGCCCCGCTGAATTATGCGGTTTGCATCCAGTGCGGACCAAATATCACCATCCGAAATTGCGGATGCAACTTGCAGTACCACAGAATTAATTGACTCAACTTCTCCAATCTTTCGGTCTCGATTCCCCAAAAGAATCCGGGTCATCTTTCGCATCACCTCCTTTGCAGTTTCTCTGAACCCGAAATAAGCGATTTCGGTCATGCCAAGAGTTTCCCTATTTCGAGCCGTGATAAGCTTTTGTCTATCGACTGCTAATGAGTTAAGCCCAATCAAATTCTTCAAATCCTTATCTAGATTGTATCCAAACTCGACTTTATCGGACATTTTCGCGCTTTCGCCACCTTCAAGAACTTGATTTGCGCTCCATCCATCTTCGCGGATTTCCTTCTCGGGTTCTAGAATAAGAGGCTCAGAAGATGAAATGTCGTTATCTGTAGTTCGTATTCTTACCAAAGGCGCCCCATTTTTAGCCTCGCGCTTCAAGCACCAGTATTTACATATGGCTGCCCCAAGTGATTTGAGATTATTTTCCTTATCTTTCAACTTTGCCGTATTGGAAGATTTATCTTCCAGACCACCCAATCCACGTAGCATTCTTTCTGGTACATCATCCCCAAGCTTTAACGACTTCATGGCTGCAACAACCACGTCCACAAAGACCTGGGGCGCGATAGGCGTTCCTTTTTCTGTCTTCCACTTGAACCTGTTCAATCTGTTTGCTTGTCTTCGTTCAGATGCCAAGCGATCATTCTTGCGGCTCAAAGAATGGACATCCTTAAAAAACATTCGGGTCTTTATAATGCCCGAGAGTGCTGATGCTTTATCCATGTGGCTTGGCGAGTGTCGATCGCAAAAAGACTTAAGCGTATCGTTTGAAGCAACGGCGCCCAGCACGCCCTTTTCCATCGCCATATAGAGACCGGCTCTTTTGGCACAAGTTACGTGATATGCTTGGGTACATTTCCGGTGGACACATTGTATACATGCGCCTACTTTTTGCTTGCATATATAGCACACCAACGTCCACCTGCTCCTTGGAATAGCAGCAACACCTTCAATTGGTTCCAAGTACACAGGGTTTGCGAAGTACACTTCTCGGATCCATAATGCACAAACTACATGGCTCCACATTCCATTATCGAGCTGTTTAAAGGCGCCGGTCTTGCTGGGACAAAACGCACATGTGACTGGAGAGCCACGGTTAACCATACAGCGGCGGCAGAACCATTGCCCCTCAGGTATAAAAGCCACGCCGTAGCATTCTTGATGAACGGCTATATTGCACCCATCACAATAAACAATGGAATTTGTGTTATCACATTCCAGATCGTTACAGACAGCGCATCGTTGATCCGAAAGAGAATCTACACCCCCAGTACCGTCATCGCTACCATATTTTTCAAAATTGGCGTCCATCTTAAGATCGTCACGGCCATCTTGTCCAGGACCCACCAGTGCAACCATACGCATTTCCAACTTGCGCCACTCGTACTCAAGAAGACTCATTGCAATCTCGAACATTTCTGCAGTGAGCTTTACGTTTTGCAGCTGCTGGTTGAGCCAATCCAAGTAGAGCACATCCTGCTCATCTAAGTCATACTGCAGAAGCGGTTGCAGAGGTAATGTTGGGTTGAATCGAGTGTAGCATAGGTCTGAGGGTAACCGTGGTCTCGCGTTGGGCCTGTATCCATAATCTAGAAGCACTTTACTGATTTTCCCCGGTTTCTCAACTCGCCCGCTTTCCTTTGATAGGGTTCTATAGTCTCGTAGCACGGAGTTAAAAGTGTGCAGCTTGGAAGTGGTGGTACTTAGAGCAGAAGCAGTCTGTTTAATCAATGGGCGCGAGGAGTCATGACACGGCGCTTTCCGCACAAAGACGGCGAGTGGAGTTGATTCATCAAGATTTTCATAGAACTCCGATAAATCGCGTTCCTCTCTGGGCCGCGTATCCATTGGTCTTCTCCAGATTAACAACACGCTAAAGAAAAACACGGTGCGTATTTTCGCGTGGCTAGTTTAAAGTCGTGTGCTCACCAATTAGTGAGAAATTTCCAAAACCAAAACTACTGTACCAATTTGAGGTGGGGGGGAGTGCGCGTTTTCACAATGGTTCATGTTCATGCGCTCCCCCAGTTTCGCTCCACAAGGACTGCAGTGTGGACCTGCACCTTTCCCGCACAGAATATTTTTTTGAGGGGTGACTTGACTCCATCCTTTTTTTCTTTTCTATGGCAATATTCTTGGGAAATACAGACTATTGCATGGTTTACTTTACACGACAATGAATCTTATTTTTTTCTCCTTTTATCGTAATTTTTGAAGGTGAAAAAGATTCAACTCTGTGTCGAGAAAGAAAATACAGAAGCCACTTTCGTTCCAAAAAAAAAAAAAAAAATATGAAGCACATTTCCCCACCCCATGTACCGCACTGAGGTATTTGGCGAGAATCTTTACAACAACGGCAATGGACGCAAAATAAGATGTAAAACCCTTCATCAAGGTGTGCTTTTTATCATTGAGTAGATATGATATTCTATACACAATAATTTCTGTGAAAATCGAGAATAAACCCCGTAATCTGTGGTTTTTTCTTGCCTGCCAGTTCTTGCTCTTCCAGGCAGATTTGCTGCAGGCTCGTTTATGTGCCGTCCCAAAGTGACCACTGCTACTCAGCAACAAATATGGCAAGAACACTTCGGAATGTCCTACATCAAACTCACTGAATCCTATACAATCCCCCTCAAAATAAATAAAGCCAATTTTTATCACTCTTTCAAACATGGGAAATAATGCATCATCAACTAGAAAATCTGCGGCCATCCAAAGGCAAGCGGGAGTATTCCGCAAATCTAATCAATCGCAAAGCAATCACCACAATTTGGAGGAGGAATTCAGCGACTTAATTTTGCATGAGGTCAAGCGTCAAAAACAAGAAAAGGCACTTGAAAGCAGTCTGTCCCCAGAGGTAGCGTCGCACGCAAAAAACTCGCTAGATCGCAAAAACCTGGGAAAGGACCGTTTCACAAACGACCTAATTGAAGACGAGTTCAATGAGTTGGGCCATAACATATTAGAAAACGAGGAACTTCTGAGGAATATTTTACCTGTGACAGGCTCAGATGAAGATAACGCTATGCAGATTGATGATTATGGCGAAGCTGCTGGCAGTATCGCGTCCACTGAAGTTGAGGATATTTCTAGAGTCGACTTTACCCAGCTCTCACAACCGGCAGTTGCACGTCAGTCAAATAATAACGCTGCAGTGTTTCTTCCTACTAATGGTCATTTTGGAACCCACTCTACAAATAAGTCGAAAGAAATTTTGGTTCCTGTTCGGATCAAGTGGATCAACCAAACGCGGGAGCCGATCAGCAAAGTCTCGATTATAGGGTCTTTTTCTAATTGGAGAGATGTCATAAAGCTCAAGCTTTCTTCTGTAAATGACAATGAGTATTACACCACGATTAAATTGCCCCTTGGCGTTCATAAACTACTCTATGTGGTTAACAATGAATACAGAGTTCTGGAATGGTTGCCAACTGCCACCGATCAGGAGGGAATTTTCTTCAACTGGTTTGAAGTGCTTGACCCTCAACATTTGTTCAATAATGCTACTCCTCACTCTAGACATAGTTCCACTGATGAAGTGAACATTGTTCAAACAGCAGGTGAGCACAATGCGACCCAGATCCAGAAAAAGTCCAATAGTTTTCTTATCAAGATGTCAAAGAAAGAAAAGGAAACACAGCATGAACACGTTGAGTATCTGGAACCTCAGAATGATTACTCTTACCTTTCATCGCAAGATTCTTCACTTGCTCCTTCTCACGAGCCATCATACCTGTCACTTCTAGGAGACGGCGAAACGAGCGCCGAAAGTATTACTTACTCTTCTGAAATTCCAGAAATGTTAGTGGACTACAATTACTTCAAAAATAAGTCACCAGATTATGAGCTACCTGAACCCCCTCAACTCCCTGCTCATTTGAACAACGTGCTTTTAAACAAGATATCTGTACAACATCAGCCGCCGCCACCAGCAACACCACAAACTCTTGCCATTCCCCCATTTGGAGGTGAGTCTGCGTTTGCCAAACGACCCACCTTGCGCCGTGCAGACAGCTCATACTACGCTTCTAATAAAGAGGCATACCACCGGTCGATTCCTAATCACGTGATCCTTAACCATTTGATGACAACATCGATTAGAAATGACGTTCTTACCGTGGCGTGTATTACGAGGTATTCTGGTAAATTTGTCACTCAGATTATGCATTCTCCTGCAGACACGGTGTTAGAGAATTAGTTTGTTGTTTTTTTTTTAATTCTGGGTTGGAAGTGGTCTCTTGCTTGCGTTGCGCGGGTGTTCCAGCCGTGTTTTAGCTCTAAGCTGCGCACATTTCATGACACAAGCGTAAACATCCTTACAAAATAAGTACTACAAACAAAGATCTTTCTTTTTCTTTATTTCAAAATTATAATTTCCAGTAGCACGATCCGTTTAACCATTGCGATCAAAAAACCACCAATTCTACTTTTTTTTTATTGTTTCCTCATTTTTGTTCCAAATCACTTGACCAGAATGTCATGGCAAGGATTGAAAAACGCAATTAGCCGGGCAGGTGCCCTGGTGATGAAGACTGGTCTGGGGGAAAATACCACAGATCTTGATTTTGACTATGAGGAAAGACGATATAGGTCAATGGAAGCGGTCACCGTGCGGCTTGAAATAGAACTTCGGCATTATATGGAATCCTTGCGGACGCTCACAAATGCCCAGGCTTCAATGACACTGGTACTTTCTGGCTTTCATGGAGATAACGAACATACGATAGCCCACCACTACCACATGGCCATGAAGGAAATGTCGGAAAGGTGTCTCGATGAGCTTGAGGAGCCATTTTTGAAAACAGTTCTCAATCCTATCGAACGGTTCAACTCGTACTACGTCAATGTCAACGAGGCAATTAAGAAACGGGAAAAAAAGAAAAGTTCTTACGACTCGCTACGCATAAAGTTGAAAAAACTAGACGCAAACCCCAGTGCTGACCCTTCGTACGAACTAAAGCTAGCGGATATGGCCAGAGAATTCGAGCAGGCCCAGCTGAAGTACACCACTTATAATGGTCAGCTCAAGGCCGAGCTTCCCGCATTAGTGGACATGCGGATCCCTTATTTGAATCCCCTGTTTGAGTCATTTGTGAAGATCCAGCTACGGTTTTTCAACGAAATATTTGATAAGATCGATGATGTTGAACAGAAAATGGATGCACAATCACGGCTGGATTACATCAAAGGTGGCCTCGAGACCAGGATGGATGATATCCTTGATAAAATCAAGGAGTTGAATATCACGATCTAAGTTTGTCTTCACGAATAGCATTCATCATTGGTAGGATGGTTCCGAAGTGAGATCCCGAATCAGGCTCCCAATCATAAGCTCCTGTCTAAATGCTATCGTAATTTTTATCGCAATCACTATCCACTTGTGATTATTGGCAAGAATAGTTGAAAGTATTGTAGAAACCCCACACTTGTCATTTTTCCGGTTACTGTGCAACATACCGCGTGAAGGTGCATGCAGCGAGGCGTTGGATCGTCAGATCTTGTAATATGATGGAGAAAATAAAAGGTCAAAACTTGAGGCACGTATCAAGAGTCAATTTAGGTGTAGAGAATATCCCGAAAAAAGTTTGGTTCGACTTGCTCCCAAACGCTATGCATTCCTTATCTTTCCGATCTTTTTGTCTTTTCAATTTGTCTTTTTTTTTTGCCTTGATACGACTTCCATGGCCTGCTTATCAACGGAATATATGATGCGCAACGTGCGGCCAATGTTTCGCGACATCAGATTCGTACCTTGGAGGTGTAAATAGTTCATCACAAGTTTTCTGTGATTACTTTCATTTTCTGTTTTCATCTTTTTTCTTTTTGAAAACTGACCATTGCCAAAAGAAAAAACATTATGCTCCGCAAACGCATATCACGATGGTCCACTAAATCCGATGGGGATAAACAACCGTTTTGTGCTTTTCTGGAAAATTTCTGGCAATATTACATTGAGACCCTCGGCACCGACTCCTCAGCTGGGTATAGCGATCTCACCCCGCCTAACTCCACCAAATACAATGCCAATTCAAGTGCAGTTGTTCAGGTGAAAAGTTTTTTTGCGCCTGAGCTGTTGCAACCGTCGACAAACCAGATAATTGTGGCACTCAAGTCGCCGTTTTCTCAAGGCGACGTGGTTAAGGCGTTCCACCTTATAAGATTTTTCCAACTCAGTGATCAGGGATTCTTCATCACAAATGACGGTTTTGATCGTTTGGGCTCGCCCATCGAACTTCAGGGTGCTGAGAACTGGGAACATGTCATGTGCTACATGGACGCGTTGCTTTTTTCAATGTTTGCCAACCTCGAAAGTTTCGAGCCTATTTTATTTGTGCTGAATCAGCATCCCAATGCCTTGGTGACCCAGCTCCTGGGTCTTCTTCGCGTATATGTTAACTTAATGAGGCTGGGAAACTTGATTACTACTGATATTACGCGAAAACTCTGTGAGTGTTTGAGAAAGCTAGGATTTCTTGAAGCCCTCAGTCATCGTCAGCAAGACTGTGCGCCACTATTTGAGTTTCTCACCGAAACTTTGGCCATGCCGCTCTTGACGTTTCGTGTCGAGATCCAGCACTCTGGTAAACACGAAAATGACGATACAAAGTACTCCAAGGAACGCATTTTGTTTGTTTCGATCCCGGAAGATGAAGCATATGAGTCAAATGAACCAATTTTATTGGAAGAATGCCTCGAACACTACTTCAACAACTCGATTTCGGTCAAGAGAGAGTTGGAGCGGCGGGCTACCATCGAGGAGCGCAAGCTTTCTGCTGCTCAGACGGACCGTTCAACAACAACGACATCAATCCTGGAACTCGTTTCAAGCACTGAAACCGATGTCGGTACAGACAATTTTGATTCAAGCGCCTCACTTACTTTCACTAATAACTATAGCAAATCCACTGCTTCTTCAAGTCAAAAGCAGGTACAGGTTCGTACTCGCTCGTCGACCCTTTCAATCTGGTCGGTTTCAAGTGTGCAATCCAAGCCCCGGGAAGTCATGCTTCCAGCATGGATGCTTTTGCGACTCATGCCTTTCTACACTGATGACAACCAGGTCACCACAGAGAACGAAAGCATTGCAAGAAACACGCGTGAGTTTGCGAACCGCCGGCCGGTTTTGCCTATTTGCTTAAAGCGGTATTCTTTTTCTGCCTCCGAGAACTTCTCCCGCAGATCACAGAGGAAAATCGTCATTCCGCCCGTTATTGACTTGCCACTGTTCCTTGCTGATGACCCAAATGCTCTGAAGGATAGTTCCAGCTTCAAGTTGATCTTGGAGAGTGCGGTGTGTCACAGAGGGACGACTATTGAATCGGGGCATTTTGTTTCTGCTGTGCGGAAAAACGCACATGTCGAAAACGAGACTCTTGAAGAATCACTTGATGCTGAATGGTACTTGTACAATGACCTCGCTTCACCTAGAGTTGTTACAATGACTTTCAACGAGATTTTTGAGAAGGAATGGCCATATATGCTTTTCTATCGTTTGGTTCCCACAGAATCGTCGACATCCTCGAGTAGTTTGAGACTGGCATCCACCACTAACGTCAGTGCCAGTCCCATTATAGCTCCAAAAGGTCATAAATCCAAATATTGGACAGAAGAAGTGTTGTCTCCTATCTTATCTTCGTCGGAAGACAATCAAGACATTTCGCAAAAACCAGATTTGTTAGCTGTACCAGAGATTCTGTTATCTAATCAAAAATCGTCCACCGAGTCATTTCTGAATATTTCGACTGCGAGTGTGCCCATACCTAATACTCTCCCGGGAGAAGCTGGCTTTGTCGATGTGCGGAAAAGATACTTGTGGTATGTCACGGACAAAGATAAAAATTACTATAAAGAATCTGCGTCGCTTTCTAAAAGTGGTGGCCGTAACATGAGTATCAGCTTTACGCCACAATATAGACGTAATAGTCAATGGAGCGGAACTTCCAATATTAGTGGGCTTTCTCTTAATGAAGACATTGTCGCTCTGAATTCTGACTCGGAACTTGGGCTGCAAACTCTGGAAGTGAGAAAAGATCTGGCGAAAAATCTGAAAAAAGAAGCTGAATTGTCAGTAATGTCTGACAATGTAGCACCAAACAGAAACGAAAAGGAGCACAAAGCTAAGGAGCACAAACACCATTTGCATCATTTGTTTTCGCATGATAGAGACGACCATCCATCGTTATCCAAAACCCATGTCAGGAGAAAACACGCTGATTACAAAAAAGAAAAGTGTGTCATTTCTTAATACCATACATTAGTACTTAATTTTATACTTTAGACGCAAAACATGCCATAGAACACTGTTTCTCTACCAATCTTGTAACTAATAAACTCACTTGCAAATAAAGATTTCACCATTTTTTCCAGCAGCAGCAATGATGTTTGACTCCGTTGGATGAGTCGTCAAGCATGATATAAAGCCATTACCGAGATCAATATTATGGACAACTTCGCATCTTTTCCAAGACCAAACAAATATTTGTCCATTAACATCTCCGCTCATCAAGTGATCTCCTTCGACGGAGAAACCGATCTCAATTCCGTAGCCAGCTACTTTGTGCCCCTTAAATACCTTTTTCTTATTATACCGATACTTCCCGCTTCCTTGAATGACGTAAATTGTATCGTCCATCGACTGGAGAGCTATAAAGTTTTCTGTGGGATGAGCTGCAGCACAAGGAATTGAATGTTGCGTAGGATCGGCGATAATCTTGGTGGGTATATTGATGTGCCATTTCCAAAATCTTACCGTCCGGTCGTCTGATGTAGACATGAAAGTTGAATTCTCACTCACTGAAGTAAGGGAATTGATGGCACCTAAGTGGTGGTCGTAGATTTGTAGAGGCGAGTGTGGGGAGGTGAGGTCATAATGCTCAATTCTCCGATTTGCCAATCCCACAACAATCTCATTTTCATTATTTGGATTGAACAAGGCACAGTTGGGGGTTGCTGTGAACCTCAATTGTTTTAAAATATTCCCTGTCTCAGTATCCCAGAGTAAAATAGTATTGTCATAGGAACAACTCAAAAATTTGTCTCCACTGGAATTAAAGATTACGTCCTTCACCGCTTGACTGTGACCAAAGTACCCTCTTACTTTATGTTGCTTTTCTGCCGTAATATCCCAAATAAATATTTTGCCATCATTTCCACACGATAAAAGAAGATGATAAGGTTTAGGGGAAAATCGCACACGAGTGACGCCTTTGGCATGGCCATTCAAGGTAAATTTCAATTTTTTGGGAAATGCTGACCTCAGACCTTCTGAACGATCTATATTTGGCTTTTGCGTCATGAAATCCTCATTTCCATAAAGCTCAGTCACAATTTTGGAATCCTCTTCGTCTTTTTCGTCTTTTTGTGGGCCTTCCCGTTCTTCAACTTCTGACTCGTCATGGTTCGATTCTACATCGTCTGATGAGCTTTCAGCTGAGCTACTAGAACCTGCCCAGGGCCCGCTAAAATCAAGTTTTTCAGGGTCATTTTTTTGCCTTTTTATCTTGTGTTTTTTCGTTCGATTACGGCGTTTAGTGCCAGATATATGTATTGGAATTGCTTTCTGAAAATGCCCACCAAACGTGCTTTGCAGGCCAGAAGTCACGACAAAAGCAGGTCTTTGTTCTGTTTGTGGTACTTCGACTGTTTCATCCGGTAACCTACTCGTAATATTTGAATCCTCTATAGCTGATTCATCCGACTCATAGCCTTCAAGATTCATGGGTTATCGAAGATTTTCAGGGAATAGGATTTGGGGTACGTCGTAATAAAAGTCCTTGTGCGTAGTTAGATAGCGCGATGGTGCGTTCGCGATGGCCCGGCCCCAGACAAATTTGAAAAGTGATGCGATTGCTTCAGGTTCAAGAAGATACACAATCCATATAGAGATTTATTTGAGTTAAAAAAAAAAATAGCAATAAAAATATGAGCAAGAGAAGAGTGGATGAAGATTCCGACATTGATGTCAGCTCTACGGACGAGTCCGATGTTGAAGTTGGTGCCACTGAAGAAGACATGGAGGAAATCATCAACGTTGACTTTGACTACTTTGATTTGAACCCAGAGGTGGATTTCCATGCGACTAAGACTTTTCTTCGCCAGCTTTTCGGAGACGATTCCATTCACTTCGATATTTCTGGCTTGGCTGACTTGATCTTGACTAAGAATGCTGTGGGAACCACCATCAAAACCGATGGCCAAGAGGGAGACCCGTTTGCATTGCTCAGTGTGATTGATGCCACAAGCAACTCAAGCAAGCCCAGTGTCAAAGCAGTTCTCGACTATGTTATTGAGAAAACCAAGCCCAACACCGAGTTCAACATGGTGTTGAAGAAATTGTTGAACCCTTCAAAAACCTCCAATGCACAAAACAAACAGCTAAAAGTTGGTTTGATCATTAGCGAGAGAATGATTAACATGCCCGTGGAGGTTGTTCCTCCAATGTACAAGATGCTTTTTGAAGAGATGGAGAAAGCAGAAGATGCTCATGAAAAGTATGAGTTTGATTACTTCCTTGTGATCTCCAAGATCTATAAGTTGGTGCATGCAAACATTGCATCGGAGGAGGACGAGCAGAAATCGAAAAAGAAAAGAGTTGCCACGGCTGATGGCCAGCAGGAAGAGTTTGACTATTTCCACTTCGAGGACATGGTATTGGAGAAGAACGCCAAGTACCACGGACAATACGAATATACCGAAAAGCACCAAGAGACTGACTCACGCAGAGTTTTCACAGAGTACGGTATCGACCCCAGATTAAGTGTGTTGCTTTTAAGCAAGGATGGGTTGAAGAAGTCTGTGCCGGAGATGGAACAACAGTTCCCACCTTTCTAGATCATGCGTATATAGAGTAGGAAGAAAAAAGTACAATCACCATAGCATACCCCACATTGAATGTATGAATTAAAGATTTCACTAATAAGAGACAAGAGTGTACTACTTGAAATGTCTTTTTTGACTCTCTTTGATTTTTAATTTCGGTTTTGGAGTTGGTGTAATTTTAGATCGATGGTGAAAGATTTGATATATGGATAAACAAACCCGAAATTCCGCACAACTACAAAATTCTAAAGAGAAGCATGGGTCAAGGAACACTTCTCTGACGGAGTTACTATACATAATTGGGTAAAATATGATCTTACTAATCATTTATCTCTATCTTTACTCTTACAATTTTCAAATTTTTAAGTCGTGAAATTGATGTAATAGGATCATTTATTCGACAAGCGTGGACCAGATAGAAATGAAGAGAGGCTCTTCATGCTCGCGGAGCGTGCACACAGGCATGAGGAACGAAAAAAAAAAAATTTACCAGATTGAACGCAGCGAAGCCTGAATCTATATATTCTCTACACCTTATTGAAAATGCCCCCACCACACAGAAACCAGGCGTTTCGCCCTGAAAACGTCTTGAAGCGTGCTGAAGACCTTATTGCTGTCGATGAAAAGGAGGCTGCTCTCGAGACTTTGTATGATCTCATCACGTCGAGAAGAATCCGCCACTTGCAAGTGGCTGACTTGGAGCCCATTGGATTGTTGCTTATTGAGTTGGCAGTCGACTTGAGAAAGGGTAAAGTGGCCAAGGATGCATTGCATCAATATAAGAAGAACGTCCAGGCTCTGGAAAACGGTTTGGAGTCCGTGGAGGTGATTGTGCGGAAATTTATCCAGTTGGCCGAGGCCAAGTTGGATGAGGCCCAGTCTAAGGCCGACACCAAGATCGACCAGGATGAGGAGGATGATTTCGAGGCCGACCAGACCCCAGAGAGCATCTTGCTTTCCACCGTGTCCAACACCGACTCCACCGACAGAACCGAGCGTGAGTTGGTTACCCCATGGTTGAGATTCTTGTGGGAAGCCTTGCGTGCTGTTTTGGACATCTTGAGAAACAACTCCAAGTTGGAGGTGACCTACTCTGCCATCGTTAACCAGGCTTTCCAGTTTTGCTTGAAGTTCAGTCGTAAGGCCGAGTTCAGACGCTTGTGTGAGCTTTTGAGAGTGCACATGCAATCTGTCACCACTCAAGTGCAGCCAAAGCCTGCTGTGCCCAACCTCAATGCAGTGGACTTGTCTGACGCCGAGACCGTGCAGCGTTACTTGGAGCAACGCTTCACCCAATTGAACATCTCCGTGAAGTTGGAGTTGTGGCAGGAGTCCTTCCGTTCTGTGGATGACGTGCACACGTTGATCACTGCCTCGAAGAAGGCCCCCAAGCCAGTCATGATGGCCAACTACTACGAGAACTTGGCACGTATTTTCGCCGTCTCGGAAAACACCTTGTTTCACGCCGCCGCCTGGAACAAGTTCTTCACTTTGTTCTCGCAGTCGCCCAACGCTACTGACGACGAGTTGAGACACTACGCATCCGTGCTTGTGTTGTCGACTTTGGCCGTCCCCACCAAGTCATTAAACGTCAACGAAACCGTGGTTGATGACCAGAAGGCCAAGAACTCCAAGTTGAGCTCGTTATTGAACTTGAACCAAGTCCCCACCAGAGAGAGCTTGGTGTCTTCGATTGTCACCAAATCCATCTTGCAGTTTGTCCACCCAGCTGTCAAGAAGTTGTTTGAGACCATGAGTGACACCGAGTTCCACCCCTTGACTGCCAAGGAGAGAGTCGCCGAGGTCTTTGAGGAGATCAAGGATGACAAGGCCTACAGCAAGTACATCCCTACCTTGACTGAGGTTGTCTTGGTCAGATCATTCCAACAAGTCTCCCAAATCTACGAGGCCGTGAAGTTGGACTTCTTGGTTTCCTTGGGCCAGATAGGCTCCAGCGAATTCACCTTGTCCGCCTTGGAGGTTGAGGATTTGATTGTCAACGCCGTCAAGAACGGCCACTTGTCTATGACCATCGACCACGAATCCCAGGTTGTCACCTTCAAGTCCAACCCATTCGAGGACTCTTTCATCGACTCCTTGTCATCCAAGTTGCAAGCTTCTCCTGCCGAGATCGTCAGAACTCAATTGTCCAAGTTGGCCTCCACATTGGCTGCTTCATACAAGGTTATTGACACCGAGGCTGAGGCCCGTCAAAAGCAAAGACGTGACTTTGCTTTCCACAATGCTCTTGAAGGCTTCTTGAATGAGCAAAGAGAGCTCGCTGACCGTGTCAGAATCTTGGAGGAGCGTAAGAAGATCGCCGAGAAGCTCAAGCGTGAGCAAGAGGAACAGGCCGCCAAGGAGAGACAAGAGAAGTTGGCCGCTGAGCAAAGAGCCGAGGCCGAGAGATTGGTGAAGGAGCAAGAAAGAAAGGACTTGGAGAGATTGGAGAGAGAGAAGAAGGCCATCATCGAGAAGGATAAGAGAAAGATCGCTGAGGAAATCAACGCCAAGGGTATCATCAAGATTGACTTGGACAACATGGAAGACTTGGACACTGACAAGTTGCGTGCCATGCAAGTCGAGCAATTGAGCAAGGACAGAAAGATCTTGGACGAGAGAATGAAGGTTGTGTTCAAGAAGGCCGACCACAGCGAGAGAGCTCAAAGAAAATACGAATTGCAGCTTTTGGAGAAGGATGCTGAGGCACAAAAGGAGAGAGATGCTCAGGCTTACGAGAACTTGAAGCAAGCCAAGATCGAGAAAGCCAAGAAAGAGTTCAAGAACGCCACCTCTCTCAAGGAGCGCTTGGCTCGTGTTCTCCCAGACTACGAGAGCTTCAAGCTGGTCATTGATGAGCAGAATGCTGCTAGAGTCGCCGAGTTGAAGGCTCACGCCAAGGCGGAGTTGGAGAAGGCCAAGGCCGCTCGTATTGAACAGGTTAAGCAACAACGTATCGAAGAGTTGAGAAACCGCCTCGAGAGAGAAAGAATTGCTGCTGAGGAGGAGGCTCGCAGAAAGGCCAAGGAGGAAGAGTTGGCTAAGTTCAAGGAGGAGTTGAGATTGCAAAAGGAGAAGGATGCCGAGCTTCTCAAGAGAAGAGCCGAGATGCAAGCCGAGATGCAAGCCAGAGGCGTTCCTGCTGGTAGAGGTGCCCCAATTGCTCCAGCAACCCCATCTGCCTCTGCTAGCCCATCGCCAGCTAACCCATCCAAGCCATTGACTTTCGCCGAGAAGATGAAGTTAAAGAGAGCTCAAAAGGAACAACAACGTTAATAAATGTGTAATTGCGCCCGAAAAGCATATATATACAAAATAGTTATTTCTATTAAAAATTAGTATCGATTATGCAATTGTTTTCCAAGAGCCGAGTCATGTAGTATGCGCTAAATATGCACACCCCACATTTCGATCACTCGGAGCCATACGGTGAGCGAGCAACCAAAATGGAAAGCGCACTTCTTCTTTTCCAACTTGTGCAATTTAAAATAAATTAAAATAAAAATCAAACATGATCACGATTATCGGATCGCTCAATTACGATTTGGTTACCTTCACTGATAAAGTGCCTGAAGGAGGTGAGACATTTCAGGCCAACTCGTTTGAAAACCACCTTGGTGGGAAAGGCTTGAACGAGGCTCTTGCATGTGCCAGATTATCCAAAGATGGTGGTACTGGAGTAAGAATGGTGGGTAACGTTGGCGCAGATTCCTTTGGAAATGAGCTTAAGCAAGCGCTTGTGGATGCCAAGGTCGACACGAAATATATCAGAACTATTGAAAACCAATCTTCGGGGGTTGCGGTGATTTTGGTGGAGACATCTGGCGAAAACAGAATTTTGATCACAGCAGGCGCCAACGGCGAATTGAAGCCCACAAACGATGACTTTGAAACTTTTTTCAAGGACTCGAGTGCTGAGGGAGACTTCGTCATTTTGCAGAATGAGTTTCCTTACACTCTCGAAACAATTGAGTGGATTAAGGCCCATAAGCCTACAATCAACATTGCCTACAACCCGTCTCCATTCAACAAAAAGTACATCACACCAGAAACACTCAGTAAGATTGATTTTCTTATCGTAAATGAAGGTGAAGCTTTGGATGTGGCCAAGTGTTTTTTGGACGAGGCCGAAATGACCAAGTTTCACGAAACCATCAATAAAGATAGAGTGGCAGGGTACGGGTCTTTGGCCAGCAAGCTTCAAAGCAAGCTTGACCAAAAGAATAACAGCACGGTTGTGATTACCATGGGAAGTTTGGGTAGCGTATTTGTTAAAGTCGGCCTAGAACCAACATTTGTGAAGTCGCAGGAGGTGGAAACAGTTATTGACACTACTGGAGCAGGCGACACATTTTTCGGCGGGGTAATTCTGCAGCTCAGCAGTAATGTGGGCATTGAAGATGCAGTTAAGTTTGCTACGGCCGCCAGTGGGTTGGCGATCCAAAGAAAAGGTGCCGCAGAAGGAATTCCCCACTTTGCTGATGTCAACAAGATACTAAAAGATTAGGTGTTTATTAAATACGATATAGCGTCCATACTCTAGAGGGTTATGGAATGTCGGGTATAAATAATAGAACGATATCCTGCTGTAATCTAAGGGGTTGGGAGAGCACCGATACTATTAGTTTCTCTTACGGAGTTCACCTGGAGCAGGAGAGTTGGATTTGCCTGAGGCGTGGACGTATGCGTTCACCTGAGCAGCCACACCACCAGGCACGGCCTTAACCTTCTGGGCCTTTTTGGTCGACTTTCTTCTGTAGACCTCGATGTAGAAGGCAATGAACAACACAAGGTAAGAGGACAAGATACCGCAGCCGGAGTAGGCAGCAAGCATGGTTCCGGCACAGTCACCACACACGGGCAAGACATCAGTCAAGTGAGAGAAGTATGTGAAAACAATCTTCTGGTAGGTGGCGAAGTAGACGAAGCCCAAGTCCAAGACAAACTGGATGATCTGAAGACGTGTAACCCATTCCTTCCACCAAACACGGATGCCTCTGGCGGCCAAGAAGTAGTACCAGTACATGACGACGTGAACAAACAAGTTCAAGGTGATTGGCACCCACGAAATAGGGGTCAAGCCAATCAACTGCGTGTAGCACAACAATGCAGTGGCACCGTGGTGGTAGGTGTGCAAGAAGGTCAATTTCTTCTGCTTGACGACCAAGAAAACGGTGTCGAGAAACTCGCAGAATTTGGTCAAGTAGTTCAAGTAGTACAAAGTGACCAAACGTTGTGTCCATGCATCTGGGTGGCAGATGGCATAGAACAAGCCGTGGTTGTAAATCATGGGGATAAGTTCCTCCAACATCAACACGAGCAAAGTCAGCGACAATGTCGTGAGAAACAAGTTGTGAATCTGAAACAAACCATTCAACACAAACGGCGTGATCTTGAACTTCTTGAAAATGTAGTCACCGCCGAAAATCACCGTGTAATACACGGCAATAGCGTAAGCCACCACAGGGAATGACGAAAAGGCGGTTTGGTGAGGCACGAATTCAAATTGCGAGGGAACGAAACGACCACTCGAGGCCTTAGTCACGGCAGCATCGAAGAGCGGCCACAACTCAATCACAAACGGGGTTTCCACAGAATACATTGTTTTTGCAAGTACGGGAAAGAAGAGGAGAAACGGCGGTGGAAAAAAAAAAAAAAACAAGCTCTGGCACGGTGCGCGTATTGTTGTCGAATGCAGGTGTAGACACGAGTAAGCAATATTGAGATTCCGGTTACTGGGGTCTGTTTTTCTCGCAAGCCTCGGGAAGCAGGAAAAAAATTATTGTGAAATTAGGGCAAGAGTAGAGACGGCAGAGGAAAAAAAAGAACAAAAGAAAAGGCTTGGTGATGATATTCAAGGAAATTTATCCGACATGTAGATTTTATATTTTATCTATGACTTGTTTTGTCATAGTACTTGTTTTGTCATAGTACTTGTTTTTATTTTGTCTCGTCTTGGCAACTTGTTTCCTCGCCTTTCCCCTTTTCAGATGAAAGCGGGCCCAACATGAAGCCCGTGGCCCATAAACTCTGCGTCTCGCGGGCAGTTTGTTGATATGCTTATTTGGCTGCACTATTGGTAAGTCAACATTCCGGAATGCACTATGTAGGACCCCAAAAATGTTGGGTTTTTTGTTCAAGCGCAATTATGCGTAGTAAAAGTAATAGAAGAATCTATTTTCAAAACCTTTTTTTTCTCGTGCAATGCTGGCTCTCACAATAATCAATGACCTGACTTGCAATTGCCCTCGCCAGGACCCGCGTGCGACACACTTGCATTGGTGCCTCAATAATGCGGGTGAGGCCTAAACTAATTATTTAGAAGCACGTGCAAAAACAATGTCGCTTCTCCCACTTCCGAAAACGCTAATACCATTTTTGGAGCCCTACCTACCAGTTTCCAGAACAGATGGCCGCCCTTTTGTGACATTAACATGGGCGCAGTCGCTTGATTCCCGTATAGCAAGCCGGCCCGGGGTTCAGACCAAGATTTCGCACCTTGAGACGAAAACCATGACACACTATCTACGGGCCTACCACGACGCGATATTGGTAGGAGTGGGCACAGTTTTGGCGGACGATCCAAAACTCAATTGTCGATACGGTAACTTCTCGAAAATACGGCCTGTGGTGGTGGACCCACGAGGGAAATGGGACTACCCGAAATCTACTCTATGCAAGCTCCGGGCCGAGGGTAGCGGGTTGGCCCCCATTATATTTGTAGATGAAAAAACACTGGTGTCTGCAGACTCAGAAACGCTTCTCAAATCACACAATGGTGCATACTTCCGACTTCCATTTGACGGGGAAGATAGGAACAATAACTGGCAAGCCATGTTGGAGGCCTTGCACAGTGTAGGAATCAATTCGGTGATGGTTGAGGGCGGAGCAGTAGTTATAAACGATTTGTTGCAGAGCTCTGTGGTTGACTCTGTGATAATCACTATAGGCCCAGTATTCTTGGGTAAAGACGGCGTCGAAGTGAGCCCTGCCATGGGTCGAAGCATTGTGGATGTAGATTGGTGGAAGGGCCAGACCGATAGCGTGATGGCAGGCCGCCTCAGCACGGAACGACAATAATGAGAGTAATACTACAAAACAAAGCGATTCATCTTTTTAATTTGTGTATTGATATCTGCTATATTACATAATGTTTTTTCTTCTTACAAACAGATTCTGTAGGATGCATAACGACCCGACGTCTCGGATCTTCTGATGATCTTGACCACATCACCCCTCTTCAAGCCAAGGTAGCGGGCAACAGGGTCTTCACGTTGAATTCTGGGCAACTGCGATTCCTTCAATCTGTATCTCTCCAACAACTCCTTCTTTTCAGGCTTCGACAAGCGGATGTGTTTTGGCACCAACTCGTGGTGGGTGATGTTGACAATCAAGTCGCTCTCCTGGAACACCTCGATCGTGGCAGGCGACACTGTAGGAATCAATTTGTTGGCACTAGGCGTTATCGAGTTCTGGTAGATGAAAATACCTGTGCTGAAGTTCTTTTCACTGATGTGGATACAGAAGTTTCTCATGGTCTTGATACCGACGGATGCCTCGTCACAGAACTCAACCCACAACGAGCCCATCTCGGGAAATTTCTCCGCCGCTTCGGCCGTAGGCTGCGCCTGGAAACACATCAACTTTCTTTGTGCATCACCCATGGGACAAATCTTTGCTCTGAACTCCTCCAACGACATGTTGATTTCCTCATCTGTAATGAAATAACCTTTGTCCCGGACCATTTCCTTGACGGTCTTGAAGGTTCTCCACAAACGGGAGGTGGCTCTTTCTATGTCTTCCATCGTGCTGTGTTGTCCTCCAGATATCTAGTATCGCTTACTTACCGCATAATGGTAAGTTCCGCTCATCACAAAAATTTATTGTGTATCGCACGCCGCACATCCAGGCTCGGCTGCGAAATACGTCCTGTACTTTTTGCTTTGCTTGAAAACGATTGCAATGATCATAAATTCGTAGCCAATGCAATACAGCGATAACAAAAAATAAGAAAAAAAAATTACATTACTGTGATTAAACCCATAGAAAGGTTTGATACGTCTACATAAGTGGAAACATGTGTTTGTTCAAACTCAATTGTTATTCCCGCCTGGTATATCCCGCACGGTCTGCAAAAAGTTTCAATCGAGCTTTCAATCGAATTTTCGGTGGTAGAAAAGCTCAATATCTGTGCTCGACTTCCAAATCAATGTCTTGATCGTCTGAAGCGTCATCTTCTCGTCAAGTTCTTTACCTTTGCACTCTAACGTTAGCCACTCTGTGGCTGGCTTTTTCAATTTCATTTCAGGGGTTCGCGAATCAAATTTCTCCGTCAAAAATTGAAGAATTTTACCCACACGAAGCATAGCATGTGAGGATAACTTGATAGAAGTTTCCATCTCCGGAAGTTTTTTGATCTTCTTCTGTGACTTTCCCCCAATCTTTTTGTGCGCTGGTAGCAGTTCGTAGTCGATCTCCAATAAGTGAAACGAAATCTTGGGTTGCTCCTTGACGGGGAACTTGTTGTAGAGTATAGGCGCACCTATCCATTTTGGTATATTTAGTCTCAATTGATCCACTAGCTGGTTCTCAGCCAGCACATCGCTATTCTCAAGCCGCTTGAAGTCACCCAAGTGAAAGCTGTAAAGATCCCTGAAGTTTCCCAAATCTGTCGATGTTTCATAGATGATGATAAGTAAATCTTCCGGAAAATGATCAAACGGGATAAGCGGTCTATATTCCTCTTCACTACCTTCTTTCAAAGTGCTTTCATCAATATAGAGCTTCAAAAGCGAGTACACACATTTCTTCTGCCCTTGAACGCAGTACTTTTCTTTGTACAAATGCTCATTGAATGCCAACATCTTCGCAATAGAGTCTTCGGGGGCAAGTGACGGTAGCCTTTCACAATTGAATGACTCAATGCCACTGATTGAGGCGCTATCATTTGAATCGGTCGGAGCAATCGCAGCCTTTGATCGAGGCACTGTTGATGAAATTTTCGAAAGAAGCTTCTTCCGCTTTGAGACATCCTCACCTTCGACAGCACCAGACTCAACACTAGGTATTGAACTTTTTAGCTTGGGTTTGCAGTCTCTCATTTTCTCTCGAATTCTTTTATCCGATTCCCATTCAAAGCGGCTATATTTTTGAAAAAGAGACGCGAGAAATATACGTGCAAGCCAAAAGCGCGTATCATTTGAAACAATAAAGGTTCTCTTGGGGCCGGCAGAGACTTTCAGGCTGATTTCTTGATTTGCTTGCAAAAAAGGGTATTCTTTCACTAATTCATCGTAGTATATTTCAACATTTCCAATGTAAGTTTCTGACAAGGTAACCAAGAGTTTACCAGATCTAATATACACTTCGCACCAATTTGTAAGAACCTCCTTGGTTTGGTTTTCTTGTAATATCGTATCAAAATCATTTGCACGTTCTTTGAGTTCGTCTTCCAGCAAGCGTCTCTTGTTGTTCTTATAAGGAATGAATTTCACAACTTTGCAAATGAAAATATCCCAAATCTTGATATCACCATTGACATAAAGTGAAAGTAAATGTCTTTTGTTATTGAGCATCTTTTTTGAGACGATAGATTTAGGTGTGATAGCAAACTCCTCGAAAGGTGATTTGTTGAAGGGAATGGTGAGTATTTGATTTGACGGGACGGGATTAAGAAGCATTTCAATGGGAGTCTCATCCACGTATTGATTCTGTTTTATTTTTCTTTGGTCTTCAAAGAAATCATCTTTGTAGGCATTCACATATTCTAGAGAAGGACCCCCATTAATGCTCAAAAACATGGAGGTATACTGTGCAAGAGAGCCTAGAAGATCCTTTTCTTGTGTGGGCGGCACTAGAGCTCGGGAGACACCAGACAAAGACGACGCAAGGTCGTATTTACCAGAGTCGGCCGAAAGATGACTGATTATATCGTAGAAGTCTGAATCTAGGTCGGATTGATCCACAGGCGACTCTAGACCCTTGCTCAAATCATCATCTAATTTCCGGTCGAGACTATCCGAATGTTCCACACAGGTTCGAAGATATTGATACTTTGCCAAATTTCGAGTTTTTGGTACGAAGAAACGCTGCAAAGAATCGTAACACGAGGCAAATAGGGAGTCTTCATCCTCAACACATAACGAAACTATCGGAGACGAGCATTTGGCGATAAGCGTGCATAATCCGATTTGCTGGTCCACGTATTCTTGATCGGAGGATGTGAAAGTAGAATTGTAAAATGGATCACTCTCATCATAGCTCGAATGTGTAGAGAGATAATTGAGGTCCGTTTTGATTATGTTTCCCGCTTTATCACCGGAGTAGAACTCTTTGAAATCTGCGATCGACGAAGAAGCCGAGCTACCCGAGGAGGCGTTCGTGCACATACTCCAGACAGCGTCGTCATGTGCATCGAAAGTTTTGTAAACGTTAAAGTTACGTAAATCCCAGAGCTTTATTGTACTATCTGAAGATCCACTCAAGATGAAATTGGAGTTCATCAATAGACAACGCACATTATCCTGATGACCCACAAGTTTACGAATAAGGTTGGCGTTTGAGTCTGTGGAAATTCTGCGATCGTACAAATTGACGGTATTGTTTGGACCGCCGGTAGATATCAAGTGAGCGTCGTCGTTTGAGAGGGCGTATATCGAGCTGGTAAAATTGAGCCCCGTGGAGTTGTTTTCAAAGCTCAGCACTGGTGAAAGTCGGCCCATATCCCACACAACAATTTTACCATCCAAGCCACCGCTGACGAGTGATCTTTGCAGCGGTATGGAGGAGATTTTCTTCACATAATCTGTATGAACATTTTGGAACTTCTGCACGTGACGATCATCACCGTCGATATCTATTAGCTTGAGCGATAAATCTGAGCTTGCAGAGACCAAATGACGGTCGTCATTAACAAGCTTCAAGTCATTGACCCAGTCAAAATGCACGTTGTAGCTTTTAGCGACGTTTGAATTATATGAGGATGCCGGTACCGCATAGTCAACTGGAGAAGATGAGAGCGAGGTCTCCAACTTTAATATCGTCTCTGCTACATCTTGCAGATTTTCAAAATAACCATTGCTGCCCGTAGACAAGCCAAAATCTGACTTTGGGCCTTTTTCCGTGGCATTCCATACTTTCACAGCACCGTCTCTACCGGCCGTGTATAACTGCTGCCGGGCCAGCGAAAATTGCATGGCATTTATAGCAAGAATATGATTTTCCTTTTCGCTGGTGTCTCCCAAGACATAGGAGAGTCCCTTACGTGCACGAGCCATCTTATTATTGGGGAGTTTACGTTGTTGGGATTTTAAAGATCTGATGTTAGGCCCGGCCCGAAAGAGTGCGGCGAGTCCTAGTGCCGGTGGGCGCCTTATTAGGGGAGGACGGAATTGGGCATTCAGTGCGGGGTGGGCTCTCACTGCAGAACAGTAAACAAAAAAATAAAATTAAATGATATAAAGCCATGTTCAAACTTATTTTGAGTGTTATGTTCTTCTTCTTCTCTTTTTTTTTTGTGGAGACTGATAGCCGATACTTACATCTGAAGCTAAATAACAGTCAGCCCCCCAACTTTATTACAAGGACTCGGATTAGAAGTAGCGTCGATCAAATCCTTTTTTGGTCCCGCATCATAACCAGGGTCGGCCCACTTCTAAAACTTAAAATCAAAACTTTTTCCTCTACTTTCATCCTATTTTTTTTTGCTTCTCAACTAAAAATCCCATGGCAGCAATATTTTCCATAGAAGAGCAGGTAGTATTAGTTATCTTTGACTTAAATGACTCAAGTTGTTCCTCCACGCAGCAGATTGTAAATGCACCATTGCATTGAAAGAAGGCGATTCATCACTTCTTCTGTCTCAATTTCTTCTCGTAGTCTTTCAAAGCGGCAGTGAGGATTTCGTTTTTGCGTGTGATCATATATACATCGGAAGAATTGATGGTGGACCTGCCGGCATGTTCTGCAAAAAGCTCCAAGTCTTCACCCACAAGGAGGATTTGGTTATAGACAAGTTCAACTAAAGATGCCACGAATGAAGGACTGGCAGTGGTACCAATTTCTTGGCATTGATCCTCAACCATCTTGGCCACACTTAAGTAAACAGAGCTTTTTAGCTGGGTGGACAAGTCTGACATTATACCTTGGGAACTTGGGAACTTGGCTTAGTGGACAGCAGTAAACTAGCGAAAACTTTTTTTTCTCTTCTTTCCGAAAGGGTTTGCTTTAATCACGGGCTAAGCTATTTCTCAGCAGTTTCACATAAATGTGACGTTACGGGATTTTTGTTGGAGATGAGAGAAGAGGATCGCGAGACAGAAGCCTGAGAGAAGCCTTCATCGCACATTAGTTTGAGTCTTCGCGTCCTTCCAAAAATTTATGAGTTAATTCACTCTTCTACTGTCAGACTTTCATGTTTTAAAAACTTTTAGAAATAGAAACTTAGCGGGATTTTTAATGAAAAGTCAACTCTTCATTCGGAACGAAATTACTTAGAATTTATTTATGGTGTAGTTTGATTGAGATTCTTGAGTTGCCTTTCGCTCTCTTGCATGTTCTTGCTAGCCACTTGTACAGTCAGCTTAAACTTCGAGCAGTTCTATTGACATTGCTATTTATGATTAAGAGTTTTATTTAGCTCCATTTTTTCATAAACGTTTTTTTTTTTTTACTTTTTTTTTCCAGATCATTGCTATATTTTGCCTGATCCTGCGCATCAGTGTATACAGAATCAAAAGTTTTAAAGGAGTTTCGACCAGCCAGCCACCCGCGTCGCGTCCAATTACTTTTCCCTTCCGGGACTAAATGACACGCGTCGAAGGAGAGATGCGTAGTGCACTTTTCCACACGCGAATATCCGCCCGATTCAATTTTTTTTGTTTAACTTAAACTTCCACCTCTACTTTTTTTCTTTCTTTGAACGACAAACTTTCTTTGATTATCATCCAACACAATCTTTTCTGCATAGACATTGATATCGATCGACATTAATTAACACACTGTATCAATAATACCACCACCTTCATTTCCTTACACTAATATTCATTTCCACATTATCATGTTGTCTCCTACCAAAAGAACAATTGACCATGAACTTCCATTGCCCAAAAGAAAGGCACTCAAGCCCAGAGCCAATACTTACTTGCGTACACCAGAAGCATCTCCCATAAAAAAGTCTGTTCTCGACCTTTCTCAGAATATCAAAGGTCACGGTAGAAAACTCAATTTTCTACAGGAGTCGGTTTATACAAAAGCCAAGGCGCTTTTCCAAAAGGGTGCCATGGATGTAAACCTGCTGAGCTTGGTAGGAAGAGAAAAGGAAGCACTGCAGCTAAATACATTTCTTGAAACTTCGCTCAGAAACAAGAAGTGCAATAGCATTTATATTTCTGGACCACCAGGAACAGGTAAGACCGCACAGACAAATTTATCGTTGGATTTTTTATCCAAAGAATCTACTGGAAAGATTCACGAAATTTATGGAACCAAAACACAGGTGTTTAGGGTCAATTGCATGACGGTATCCAAGCCAGAAGACATTTTTCATGAATTATGTAACTCGCTTGCTGGCAAAAGCTCCGGAAGAAAAAGAAACTTTGATGATCTATACGAGATCTTGACTTCGGAATCCGAGCTTGAAGCTTTTGTGGTTGTTCTTGATGAAATGGATTGCCTCATTACCAAAGATCAACAAGTTCTTTTCCAACTCTTCCACTGTGCTTCTCATTTGAAAAACCTGATTCTCAAGACAAAGCTTATCATTGTGGGAATCTCTAATGCATTGGACTTGACAGACAAGTTTTTGCCCAGGCTTCGTAGTAACGGCTTTGACCCCGAGGCTCTTCAATTTTTACCATACTCAGCAGAACAAATTAAGCAAGTGGTGACATCAAAATTACAATCATTAAACGAGGGCGATAAGGAAAACCTGGGAGTTTGTGCTCCTCTTATGCACCCTGTTGCCATTCAAATGTGCTGTAAAAAATGTGCCACGGTGACTGGTGATTTGCGGAAAGCCTTTGATATCTGCTACAAAAGTATAGAGCTTGTCGAACACCAAGCGAAACAAAGAGAAGACTTTCAAGAATTGACTTTGGCAACTGCACCCAAAGTTTTGATCTCGCATGTTGCTAAGGTCTGCACATCTTCTTTTGGCGACTCATCTCAACAAAAAATCACTAACTTGAATTTGTTACAGAAGGCAGTTCTCTGTTGTCTCTTCAACCTGGAAAAAAATTCGAAGTCGAACACTTCTCTCACAGTGAACCAGCTTTACGATTTCTATTGCAAGCACACCTTACAAGTGGTGGAAAACTTGCTTGGCAAGATTAAAAAAGGTGAGTTTTTGGACATCATCAGTGCTTTGGAGTCCGCACTGGCGATTACAGTAGCATCTTCGTCATCTTCATTTGGAGCTATGGATGTGGGAAACAAAAGAATCCACCCTAATGTGTCTTACTCAGATATGCTTAAATGTAGTGAAGACGTGGGCATCTTAAAGAAAATCCTCCTCGCTTAAGTGGGACCTAGCACTTAGCACCCACCACACGAATTAAGCATGCATATATTTCTTAATGATGAATAAAAAGAAAATAGTAATCATAACTGTAAGGAATGGTGACTTTAGCAAAGTTGAATACGCGAGGGTGATTTGATTACTTTTATTTTTTATCTATCTTTTTTCTGTTTACTCGAACACCTTTCAGCTGTAATTTCCAGATTTCGAGTGGTGCTGGCTGCATCACGTGATTCTCAATACAAGAAGATATTCCTCGCGAACACAAATTCTTTACCATTTTTATTGGCTTTGTATATACTGTTTCTCCAATAGGATTTCGGCTTTTTTAATATACGTTTATCCCCAGCAAACCAACTGTGAGAAGAAGGTTTTTCAAAGCGTTTTGAAAACGTGTCAAGTGTTTGATAAATACAGAAACAAGAATCGAGAAATTTCACCGTAAGTTATTTCTCTGGGTATCCCTTGAGCCATGTCTTCTAGCCCTCGAAATACGGGCGTTTCTAACCGTTATGGAAGCGACGGTGACTATGGAAAAAGAAGAAAAAGCTTTTATCCATCATCGACCAGACGAGATTTCAAAAGCTCCTCAAATTCGCCCCTGACTTTACCAGCAACTGCCGCTGTAGGTCTGTCCTCTGCAACGAAACCTTCTCTACGAGCAGATGCCTCGACAAACAATGAGTATGCAACAAGACCACGATACCGGGATTCTGTGTCGTCAGGAAACTCTAGCAGTGCGCAAAGCTCGAGGCAAAACAGCTATAACAAAGATAATCGGTATGGGTCTTACGGTTCAAAATACCCTTATACAAACAGCTATTATCAAGAGAGAAATAACGGCGCATATGGTTCTTTCAGTAGCGCAAAGCGTGCAGAGAATGACTCTTTCGGTTCCAACTCTACTGCTCGTGATGCGAGCTCCAGGGATATGGTGAATGGTGCATCAAGCAGGACTGAAAGACAAGTCTTCTCGCGGGATTCATGGGGACGCTCTGAAAGACCCAAGCTTCATATTGCGAGTGGACCCAAAGCTGCGGGCTCTACGCGATTCAACCCAAACAATATCCCACTTAGTTCTAGAAACGGCCTGAATGGTCTTTCGTCATCTGTATCAAACAACTATAAAAAAGAACGGTACGAGTCTTACGAAGAATCTGGTTCAACACGATGGAAGTCATATTCCTCACCTAGAGGTGATAGAAATGAGCGAATTGGCCCTTCAGGCCCTTCCTCCAGATTTAATACACCAAAAGAAAGGATACGAAGTTCCGGTTTGACAAATAGTGTTGGTACTCCAAAGCGCAACGATTCTTACTACTCGCACAGGAACCACAATAATATCGGGCGTTACGGTAGAGGAAGCTTTAATTTGGAAACAAATGACAATTCAAACAATACTATTGCTAGTTCCAAAGCAAGGGAACCTGATGCAAAACTGGTTTCACCTTTGACTGAGGGTTATCCTGGTGTCAGTCAAAGTGACGAATCTACCGTGAATACTTATAATGACCAAAATCCGCATTATGATGAGAGCCAAGAAGAGTTACACGATGAGGATGATGAAGAAGACGAAGAGGAAGAAGACAACGAAGAAGACGAAGACGACGAAAAAGACGAAGACGAGGATGAGGATGACGAAGAAGACGAAGGAGATCAAAAAGATGAAAAGGAAGAAAACCCCACAGATGTCATGAATGGTATAGATTCAGCAAGTGACTTGAAAGAACCAAAACATCAAATTACGCCCGAAGTCCCACACTCTGAACCTCATTCTTCAGATGATACCACGATAGAGTATCCGGATGGGTGCATGTTCCCCCACTCGAGACTTGAATATGAATATCTCCAGTTGCAGAAGGAAATGTTAGATGATGCAAATTACCCTATAAAACGCACAACAACAGACGATGATAAAGTCGACTTTGCTAATCTCCCATTCTATTCCTACAATTTGAAGAGCTTTTTGAATCTGTATGAAAGTCATTTGCGTGCAGTCAGAAATAACAACCATCGGGCCAAAAAGAAACAATTAGCTCTAGTATCGCAGTATAAAGCTTGGTCAGTTGAAAGTGAAATAAGAAGAGGTTACATGGAGGAACAAATCAAAGTTCTTCATCCTGTTGATGATGAAGCTCGGAAAGAGCTTGAAGCTATCGATATCCGCGTGAAGTTACCGGAACCCGAGATCGAGGAAGCTCTGATGGAAGTGGCCACTCAAACTGGCCGCCGTGGTCGCCGCCATGGCGATTCAGTGACCACCGAGGCTGAATTCCAGGAAATTCTCAAGAGCTTGAAAAATGAACAGAATGATGACCCCGTGGCGCGGGCTCGCCTTGTTGCTGCAGACATCCCAGACCTCATTCTCGATCCTATCGAAAGACAAGCTTTCACATTCATGGACTCCAACAATTTTGTGCATGATAAATCCAAGTGGGAGGATCGTCTCAACACAGATTTTGAGACCAATTTTACTGAAGCTGAGCATGATTTATTTTGCGATGCCTTTTGTCGATTTCCCAAAAGGTTTGGCGAGATTTCAAGATTCATGGGCGGTATTCGTGAATTTGGTGAATGCGTAATGCACTACTATATAACCAAAAAGGCGGTCAATTACAAATTTTTGGTGTCCCAATACAAAAAGAAAACCACTAGCAAGGCTGCCCGCCGCAAGAAGAAGGTGAAGTCAAAGTCACTACCATCAGGGGAAAGTTTTGAGTCTCCAAAATCACAAGTTTCTACGGAAGAAAGACAACCACTTGAAGTAATTCAGCACCACGTGGACGAAAAAATAAAAAAGGTTGATGATGAGTTAAGTGGCACATTTGAACAGCGCGAGGAAGAATCACACCTCAGCGAACCTGCAAGAAAGAAATCGCGAGCCAATGATGGCACTCCTCTTGAAATACCAAAAAGGGAAAGCTCGCCACATGATGGTTCTGAAATAAGAACAAGAAAGGAGCGTCAAATACTCGATCAAGGTCCAATCGATTCAACACATTTAAAACAGGCTGAGAGTATAAATGAAAACGACAGTCGGCAGCCACAGATACTGACCGACCTGGTGGATGGAAGATCTACAGCTGAAGAAAGGAAAAGTATTAAACATATAACCAGCTATTGGAGCATTACCGAAGTCGAAGAATTTCCCAAGTTGCTCAATTTGCATGGATCTAAATGGTCTGAAATTGCAGAAAAACTAACCTCGAAAAGTTCTACCATGGTAAAAAACTACTTTCAAAGAAATGCGCAAAAGTTTGGCTGGGACCAAATTGTTGCGCATGTTGATCGGTTTGGACCAAAAGCCCCAGTGATTGACCTGAATTCTGAAATGAGAAATGAACTTCAACCAGTTACCCGTGGGGTAAAAGCAACGGTTGAACCTCAAATTCACTATGCAAGCTCGAATAACAATGTCAATATTGTACAGTCCCAACCTAATAACGTTCAAGGTTTAGCACAGCCGAACCCGTTTGTCCATGCGAATATAAGTTTAAACTACAGCCCACAGCAACATCAACCACATGAAATATACGGAGTGTCTGCTAAGATTGTCAAGGAAGCAACTCCCCAAAGTGGGATCCAAAAACCCTCAATCAAGAGTCTACTCAACAATGATACTACTCCCCAAAAAAACTCAGAAGTTGCACCACCGAGTTTCCAAAGAACAAACAATCTCTCATCACTTTTGAATGCCCCGTCCTCGCCTGTGCCTGAACATTCACCCGCGCCAGTCGCAGACGCAACTTCAACTGTTACTAAGAGGAACAACAGCATAGAATCATTGCTTGGGTGAACATCTTCCTGCTCTGACTCTGCGTCAATTCTAAAACTCAAGAAGGTACAGAAATTAAAATTTCTTCTCTTAATACTTACTTTAAGTTTTTTTAATCTCACTTTACGAATTTTAATTTCTTTAATTTGTCATATTAAGTATATCTAGTAACTGATGCTTAGAACGTCTCAGTATTTCTTCCCAAAAGCCGCAACCTCTCGCGCGCGAGATTACATAACTGTGCCACTGAAACAGGCCCAGCAGCAGTATATACAACATCCGTGCCTCCCACAACAGTTTTGATCGTTGCACGAATTGAAAAATTTCCAACCAGGTTATAGAGACGGCCAAACGGGAGCTGCAAAAAACAATAGTCATCATGATCCCCAGAAGAGCTTTTGTCAATTTCCAGTTCCAACACAGACTATTTTCTCTGGGAATTTTTAATAGAGAATCGAGCTCCGGCTTTTCCCAACCTCAAGAAATAGTGACCGAAGTTGGGACTCGACCTTCTGTTCCTAAAAATGCAGCTAAGGCAAGCAGATTCAGCATTGCACACGAGATCCCACGTTTCCGTGACTGGGAGCTTGAAAGAATGAGAGTTGTGCCCACTTCAAGTGCATTTTATGGTGGAAACCCTGTTCATGATGACAACATGTATAAGTTGAATGCCATGATCAAAAAGTACAAGGACTTGCCTACGAGAGTCATCGATATCAAGGAGTCTAACCTTCTCAAATTCATTACTCTTGCTGAATACAAAAAAACTCTGAATTCGGGTGCGCGTGTGAAGGTCGGTCACCACAAGGCATTGATTGGTGCATTGAGTCGTTTGAGAAGTATTCAGCCCGAGTTGATGCCAACTGAAGTCAGTGACTTGTTGAAGCAATATTCTTCAGCTGGTGGTGACACTATTACAGAACTGCAAAAGAAAATCAAGACTTTGGATGAGTTCGGTAGAGCCAACACCGTGGGTAAAAGAAAAACATCAGTCGCATCTATTTCCATGGTTAGAGGCGACGGCCAAGTTCTCGTAAACGGTAGATCCTTTATTGATTACTTCCCAAGAGACACCGACCGCTTGAAGATCGCATTTCCTTTCAAGGTGGTCAGTCAGGAAGGTCAATACAATGTCTTCATCAAAACTCAAGGAGGTGGTGTTAGTGGGCAGGCTGAGGCCACCATGTATGGTATTGCTAAAGCCCTCGTCGTGTTTAATCCTTTGCTCAAGTCCCGTTTGAGAGCCGCCGGTTTGATGACCAGAGACTCCAGAATTGTTGAAAGAAAGAAGCCTGGTAAGGTCAAGGCCAGAAAGTCTCCTACTTGGGTCAAACGTTAATTTTTCTTCTTGTACATATACACTCAAATTCAATGGTATTTTCCCACAAAAGGTCTATAATACTTGTAGTTGCTCTCTTAGAGGTTTTCAAGGCAATGCCAAAGACTCCAAATACCTCAATACAGCCTCAACCTCCCCTTTCTCGTATTTGGTGATTTTTCCCTGAAAAGAGGGCCCCTTACCGCCTCCCTTCATGTTTGTAATGTGACTTTTCAATTCTTGTTGGATCTCTTCTGCACGTGGTCCAGTAATCTTAACCATTCCACCGTTACCAGATTTGTAGTCTCCATTGATATACACAACCGTTTGGTTTGTGGTCAAATTTACACCAGAATCTTTATTTGCGTTAATGAGGGTACTGAGTTCTTTCTGGACTAAGGTGAGGTACTCAGGAGAGCTATCCTGGCGGTAGATCGTTGAGATGCTTTTTCCCTCAGAAGTGAATCCAGCAAAAACCTTCGATGCCTCAATTGCAGCCAATTCCTTCATAAGTGCACTTTCCCGAGACTGTGTCTTCTTGTAGTTTTGGTTGAGATCAGATACTTTTGAGGTCACCTCATCAATTTGGCAGGACAACTGCAAACCCAGAACGTCTTTAAGAATCAGGTGATAGGTAGCAAGTTGTTGGGAGACCCGTGAACCGCAAATGAAATGAAGTCTAGAATTTCCACCTCTGACGTTTGTTTGGTGCAAGAAAGAAACCGCTTGGATTTGGCCTGTTGCAGTCAAGTGAGTACCACAGCATGGGTTAGAGTCGATGTTACCGATTTGTACAACTCTAACAATACCCTTTGACAAGTCATAATCGTCTGGAATATGAGAGGTATCAATTTCACGGCCCAACTTATCAGGAGTGGTCACCTTAATAGGCAAGTTTTCCACAATAATGTTATTGACTTTCTCACTGACCTCATCTACCACGCTTTGTTCGACTTTTTTTGGAAGCTCGATATAATTGATCATATCCCCCATGGACCAGCTTAATGTTTCCAAATCATAGGTGTCAAAAATGGCAGAAATCAAATGCTGGCCCGTATGCTGCTGCATAATATCGAGCCTTCTTTTCCAATCTACCTCCAATGTAACATTTGATCCAGGTTCGACGGGTTGGGGTGTCACATGTACTGCGGTGAGTTCTTGACGAAGAACCATCTTCACAGGGACCCTTTCTGAAGTCGTATCTATAATTCCTGTGTCAGAAGGCTGACCTCCACCTTCTGGGAACAAAATTGTGTCTTGGAGTTCAACAGCATATAGTTTCTCCTCGACTGATTGTTCCTTTTCGGGTTTCTTTTTACCCTGATTTTGCTTATCTTTCGACGTTTTGATTGGTTGATATTCCTTGCAAGATACCACTTTCGTCTGAAAAGTTTTGAGAAATGAGTTTCTTTGGCACGCCAAAGCTCCCACTATCGCAGAGTTGGAAATAACCGAAGCCATTATATGTATTATTATCGAGCTTGGTATATTCTACGTAGAACACGGCAAACTGATTTACTGATACATAATCTAGGCGAGGCTCTGACTCAGTGCTTAGTGCAGGCATGGTCTAATCGTATACCGGAAAGCGCAAAACTCAGCGAATTTTGTTTCGTGCCACATTCAGGACTGTAATGGTGAAAGTTAGTGTGATTTTTAAATGCCATCCCGTGCTTGATGTCAATGAAAATTCCAGTCTTTTATTGTTTCCCGGAAGGCAAAGACTTCTTAAAGCATCTAGCTCCCGGAAGAGGGGTTGATTGGCTCTTTCTGCGTTGTCATATGAATACATCTACGTTGAGAAAATGATTGATTTTTATCGGCGTCATCTCTTCTAATAAACCCTAATAAATCAGTAGCATATATAAGTCTTTATACTACTTTATCTCTCTTTTCTTACTTTATGTTAGATGAAAAGAAGTTGCAATCCCATGTCCTGCATGTACGCTCGTATTAACACCACATTAGGTTTGTTGAGAGATAGACTACGCGTGTCTAACATGCTCTGCGATAGGAAGGCCAAACCGTATTATGACAAACTTCAAACTAACTCCGGAATTACGAGAAATCATTGAAAATTCCAGCTTGAATACAGAAGTGAAAAAGAAGCTCTTGGGAAATCCCTCAATTGATCATGCTGCTTTGGTGAAGTTTTATCGTGAATGCAGACCCAAAGCCTCAATGATGGACCTTCTCAAAACGACACAGCTTGATATTCCCAATAAAAATATCAGCAATGATAAAACTCCAAAGAGCGAACAATTTGTGAAATCAATGGAGTATTTGCGTTTGAGGGCTAAAGAAGAGGAATATCAAAAATTAGTAAATCCTAGTTCGGCAATGAATACATTATATGAACAAAAGTTTGATGACGAACCATTTGATAGGGTGAAACAACACAAAGAAACGAAAAGCCACATTACAACAATGTTCAATATTCTTATTAGTGTCGCAAGTGTGGTGTATGCTATTTGGTACTGGACCGATACGTCATGGGGCATAAGAGATAGCTATAGGGTATTGCTTTGCCTTTTTTTTGGTATAGTAATTCTTGTTGCAGAAGTTGTCGTATATTTGGGATATTTGAGAAGACTCCAAGAAGCAAGGGTGAAAGAGCGGAACAAGAAAGAAGTCAAAAAAGTTATCCGTTCCTTCACGGTGAATTAACTTCTGATCGCATTCGGGCATTGACCCACACTGGCGAATGGTGGAGACTCTGGGAGCAGGCGGAGAGTCACATGAACAGGCTCACTAAAAATTTGCCAGCAGAGATGGCGGTTATAAGCAAGCGTTTGCTCAAAACTCCATTTCAAAATTGTGACATAAAGCTCCCAGAATGTGAAGTGCGGCCATAGCGTATGCAGAAAAACAATCAGGCAGTTCGATGCACATTGCCACAACAAAAAATCGCTCATTCTTGTATGACCACTTGTTCGAATGAGTAAGTCAAGTGGTCGACTGGAATTGCCAGTGTAAAAGTTGTCAGATAACATGCGCTCATTGATATCTGCTTTACTCAAGCACTGAGATCCGCGCTTCAATGCCACTTCTCTAATGGAATGTGCAATTTCATCGCGAGAAGTGTAGGCAAAACATACATTGATGCATATTTTGGGTATAAAACCTTTTGATTCTTTCTCAATTTTTTCCAAATGCTCAAGAATCTCAGGGTCTATCAAGGCCTTGTTCCCCACAATACGAATTTGGGCCGTTTCTGCTTCTGCCCACTCTTTTTCAGCGACTTTTTCCAATTTTTCTTTAAGTAAAGCAAGAAGATCGTCAACTTCAGTTTTGGGCCTTTTGAAGTTCTCGATCGAGAATGCATAGATAGATATTTCCTTTATACCAAGTTCGAAACAAGTTTCCAAGGCCTAGTTGTTAGTACGTACTATGTAGCAAAAATAATTGCATGTTTCGCGGAAGATTAGAATTAGATAAATGGTGACAGAAGAACAACCAATCAATACATACATCTGCAAGAGCTTTGGCACCCAAAATATGTCCCTCCTTGATGGGAAGCCCATTTTTCTTTGCGAACCTGCGATTGCCATCCATTATGAACCCAACATGCCCGGGAATATACCAAGGTTTAAAGAGCTTGAGAAAATATTTATTTCGAGTGGACCTATCCATGAAGTAGTCTGAAAAAGATGCGATTTTTTTGATTAGTTCCACAATCATTTTATTGTTAAAAATCGGGTAAAGAGAGGAGTTTACTTGGGTGCAAATGGGTGCGTAACAAGCACGCACAATCTGTAAGCGAGATTTCCGCAGGATTCTGCTATATTATCAAAAGTGACCAACAACAGTTAAGTATTCACTCGGTAACTAAGTAAAGAATATACAAACAATTTATGGGACATTTTCGATCCAGGGAAAAACTGCCGAACTGCTTTTTTTCGCCTCTCACTTATCTGGTAGATCAATCTATTTACTCCAAAACGTCTTTTGATAAAGACAATGGTGACGTTTGCGGGCCTAGAAAACCTTAAGTATCAGTTCACTTGAAACTTGAGAGGAATCTTAATTTTCCACTCACTTTCAATCAATCTTCTGAAATCGATATTCGCCATCTATAAAACCTCTCAACACTTGGGACACTTCAATGACCCCCGAATACCAGTCTAGTGTGCAGTCCGATTATTTACATCACGGCATCTCAACTTACCGGATCCAGCAAAACACTCGTAGCCTGCACTTAAACACGAGACCACAGAGATCCGCCTAAGTTCGAAATCATTAACCTTGGCAGAAAACACCTAACGGTAACTCTAGTTGGCGAGAAATAATCATATATAAATATATAAAGAAAATACAAAAAAAGAAAGATAGAAACGGAAGATAATCATTAGCTGAGATATCAATCAAGAAGGATAATAAAGTATCAAGCAAATGTCTGCGTTTCGTAAAAACCCCGAGCCTATTCCTAAGGACTCCCGCCACCGCCAGTCGAAGAAAGATGACGCGATCCGGAGAAAGATCGAACATGAGCTTTCGAAAAAACGCAGTTTGAACTCGAGGGTTTCCCGTAGAGGGAAGGCTCTTCCAGGAACGGTCATGTACTTGAAACCATCGGAGCCAATTATCTGCAAGACATCGGCCACCGTATTTGAAGCAGCACAATTAATGTCTGCCCGGAGAGAGAATTGTATATTGGTGGTAGATGACCACGGTGAACTCATAGGTATTTTCACCGCCAAAGACTTGGCGTTTCGAATTGTGGGTTCTGGATTGAGCGCCACCTCTGTGACCATTGACCAGATCATGACGCCATCTCCACTTTGCGCCAATTCCAACAGTCCAGCAACTGAAGCCTTGACGCTTATGGTAGAGAAAGGATTTAGACACTTGCCAGTTTTAGATGACCAAAACCGGATTGTGGGTGTGCTTGATATTACGAAATCATATGCACAACAGATGGAGAAGTTGGAGAAATTGAGTGTGTCCTCTAAGAAATTACATGAGGCCCTTGATAATGTTCACCTTGAAATTGGCACTGCTGACCAATCTCCATATGTCCTTGAATATTTTGCCAGTTTGAAATCAAAGATGGACGGGCCTACGCTACTGTCAGTATTGGACCATACCACCAACCCGGTATATGCGACGATCAAGACTTCTGTGTACGAGGCGACACTACTCATGAAAGAAAACCGCACTACTGCTGTCTTGGTGAAGGACACGAATGATGACGTCTCGGGAATCTTTACCTCAAAGGATGTGGTCCTAAGAGTCATTGCTGCGGGCCTCGACCCTCGCAAATGCTCTCTTGTGAGAGTGATGACGCCACAACCAGATGTGGCCAATTATGCGTTCCCCATACAATCGGCCTTGCGCCAAATGTTTGACGGCCATTTCTTGAATCTTCCAGTGGTTGACGATAACAAGGAAATCATCGGTATCGTGGATGTTTTGAAGCTTACGTACGCAACATTAAACCAGATCAAGAAAATCGAGCTGTCGTCTGCAGAAAATTCTCAAAACAACTCCCCAGAGGAAGGCCCAGCTTGGAACAAGTTCTGGACCTCACTTGACAACGAGGATTCCGAATCGATGCATTCGGACTCCATCACTAGTGCTCCGGATGTCACACCCTCGGAGTTCCAACTGTTCAATGTTGATATTGGACCATCTGACTCTATCTCCGCAGTTGAAGAAAGCATCTTATCGAAGCCAGCTGAGTCCAGTGTTCTGCCTACTGAAGATACTTTCATCTTCAAGTTTAAGTCTCCAGCGGCCCACGGCCGTGTCCACAGAATATCCGTTAAGCAAGATGACACCCTTGATGATTTGAGAAAACTCATTGACGCCAAGCTCCATCGCTCCGACTATGAGGCCATGAAGGTATTTGATAACCAGAAAGATTTCTATGCGGTGAGTTACATTGACGATGAGGGCGACGTGGTATCTATTACATCTGATGCAGATTTGAAGGATTGTATCAGAGTGAACCTTGCCCTTCAAAGCAATAAAGCTGACTTGTACCTTCACAGTCCACACGAAGCGGCACCTGTGCACTTGACTAAACGCCCCGGACATAGCTCTACACAAGCAAGTGGGGACTTGATTCCTGGTGTACCCAATTATGCTCTCGCTTCCGGAATTTTGTGCGCAATTTCCGTCGTTGCAGCAGTGGTAATTGCCACCAACAAGAAGTAACTTAGGCACCCTTAATACCCATACTACGTGCATTAGATTGCTGATTCTAATATTTAATACTCTTTATCTTTATATATACATGTTCCTCTGAATTCGTGCACCGATATCCTAGTTCTCCATCGCCTGTTTCTTCAAGTCTTCAAAGATCTTTTCCTGTTCCTGCTCGTTATGCTCGATATTCAAGTACACATTAGGCTGATCCTCGAAATCTTCTGGTCTCAACACAATGGCATTAGGGTTTCTTTCACTCGACCATCTGTGCGTAATTTGCTTTTGCAAAGATTTGTACAAGTATTCAACATCGTGAGCTCTGGAAATCGTATGGTCCTTAATATCGAAGCCAAGCTTCTGTTGCACGAGCTTGACAAATGCAAATCTTTTCTGTAAGTCGTTGAGCTTTGCCGACGAGTAGCGTCTCACATTGATTTCGGAGCCGTGACTCTCTTGGTAAGCCTTGTTAATTGCATCTGCCACCATTTCTTTCGTCACTGAAGTCTCGATATCTTGTGCATGCACAACCTTATCTTTCCACTGAACAATCTTGAAGTCTGGAATATCAGTCTTTGGATCAAAAGGTTTGTGTGCGGGCGAGTTTTGTTCATTCAAAATGACGATTTTAGAGCTTGGGTCCACTGCATACTCGTCCTGCTTTTCAATAAGGTCTTTCGTCTTGGAGTCCTTGGATCCGAAGATGTTTTGCAAGAAGAGAGAGCGAGGAGATGTCACAAAGGACCTCGTACCAACACTTCTTCCAAGAAACCGCGTAGAAAGCATTTCGTGTGTTCTTTTCCTTGTCGTCTATGGCTTACTTCCGTTGTACGCTTATTCTCAGTGAAAAAAAATAATGTGCATTTTTACGTGCAGGATCGTACTTATAGCTGTAGAAACAGAGAAAAAAAATATTGAAAAAGAAAATTGATTCTTGAAAAAAACTTAAGCTTATGTCTCCTTGGAGATTTTTTTCTCTCTTTGTCTCGATAATTTCTTAGATGCTTTGGCTCTCAATTTTTGCACGGCCTTGTAACTAGCATATGCTGCAACTACAACTAAAGCGACCGCTGCCAGATCTGGAATTACATCAGCCTGAGCCTGTTTCGCACCCAGTGCCAATAACTGGATCGTGCTTTGTGGCTTCATATTGCGTTCCTCAAACATACTTCTCCTCGCCTTTGATGGATTAAATAAAGACGCCGTGGTGGATGATGTACTCGAAGTTGACGTGGTGGGCGTACTTGTTGAATCTGAACTAGAGGACGTGGTAAGGGTTAAATCACCTTGATCACACCAACCATTCACGGGAAGACAATTGAAATATTTGCACCAAGAGCAACTCTCCTCATTTTCCTCTTCCTTTTTTGATTTGAGGTTTTTTGTGAGAAGAACAAAGTATACAATTGCTAGTGCTAAACTGCAGAGCCTAACCACTGTCCAAACAGCCATTTTCCAAGGTACCTTATCCTTGTATTTGCAAAGTGGGTTCCAGTTATCAACGAATAATTTCCAAGTTGGTGTATCAGGGTAGTAAGTATATATGCCGTTCACATACACAAACGATGGATCGGGTAGAAGGAAAATAGACGTCAATATGCCCATGCAAAAGCCACCAATGTGGGAGAAGTTATCAAGGCCCGGTAGGAGCCCTAGCACGAAACAAACAATAATTTCCATAATCATGATAAATATGAAAGTTTTGTAACGTTTGGTTTGGTATATGTTAGTGTTTTTTCTGCCACAGTAAACAAATAAGAGAAAGTTTGCAGCAATAATACCAAACAATGATCCTGATGCGCCGGTTGAAGCCACTCCATTTGGAGAGAAGTTTGCACCAAGTAAGAAGCCTGAAACACCGCTGGTGATATAGATGATGCTGTACTTTAGAAAACCAATACTTTTCTCAACTGCAACGCCCATAGTCAACTGTAAGACCATGTTAAAGAAAATATGTAAAATCCCCGCATGTAAAAAGATTGGGATCACAATTCTGTAATATTGACTGGGAACAAATTCATTATCAACAATAGGTATGCCACTCATCCCACAAAGTTCGTTTAAATTACAAACATTAGTATCGGTGGAGGTCGAATTAGGACACGGAAATTGAATTGATAAGTCCAGAGTAATGCCCGATATTTTATGCATGCACGGGACATAACGAGCACCCATATTGATCAACACGTAAGTTGAAGGACCAATCATAGGGTTAAAATATGGTTTGGTTTGAAATGGTGAGCCTGTATAAATTCCCATTTTGACCAACTCGGCTATAAATACCGCAATCTGTGCGGTTGTAGCGAGAATAGAAAACCATGGAAGGTTCGTGTAATGAAATCGAGGATGCCGGCTTGCAAGTTTTCTTCTATTACGTTCGTTATGACGGATCAGCTTTTCAAGGAGATAGTTCTCATCACGTACCTCATTTGCAAAATCGGTAGGGAGATTAGTCTGTTCCGGAACAACTGAATATCCATAAGTATTAGGGTATGAAATATTTTGAAATGGATTTGCTGATGCTTCGCCCGCATCAAATGGGTCTTTTCGGATATCTGAAAGTTCATGCAGCTCGGAAGATCTGCTGACATCATACGTGCGGTTTACATTCAAGCGTTCCAGACTGAAATCATCAGTCGAAGGTCGAGTTTGCATCGAATTTAACTGAGGCGGCGCATTTTCAATAGGCGAATAAGGGGTCGTTCTTGCGGGGTAATTTAGAAAAGGTGTCCCACGATTATACCCCAAATTCTCTCGTGATGCGTTGGAATCATTTGAGTGCCAGTAAGTGCTTTGGGCATCTGCATTCCCTACAAACTGGTCTCTTAGGTGGGACATACTTGAGTGGGTGCAAGATTAATTCCTATTCTAAGTTATTTTCTTTTATCTTTGTAAATGCTCCCCAGTTTCAACGGTCTTGGTTTCGAGAAGAAAAATTCGATCTTTTGGTGTATTTGCGTTATAACACTGCTCAGGGTTTTAAGGTAAGTTATGTTGATGGCAGCCTAAAAATAGAGCCAGGGGAAGCCCAAGGCTTAGTTCCCAGATGAAACGCGCGTCACAGTTGAAAAACGCAGATCGAGCGCGGCCTGCCCTGAACTTTAAACGGTGGAGCAGAAGTTCTAGAGCCTGAAAAAAAAACTTTAGTTTACGTGGACTGAAACCGATATAACTATCGGGAGCGGTTCAAAATCGTTGGACAAAAATACTTATTTTATCCTCTTTGACGACAAAAAGAGTTGGAAGTTATTATTATTATGTATTTTTTTGGTTTACTCTTTATATTTTTGTTTCACTCCTCCCCGTCGCACTTAAATCCACACTGCCACTGTAATTTCGCTCTTGGCAAGATGCTCGCTGCTCCGCTTCATAGATTTAAAAGACTAACTAAAACCAGCGCCAATAAATCTTGAGCCAAATGCTAAATCAATGTAATCCTCAAAAATCTTGAGCCAAATGCTAAATCAATGTAATCCTCAAAAATCCCGAGCTAAAGACAGATAGAACCAGTGTTGTTAGTTAGGGGCAAAATCACTATTGAATCACTTATTTTAATATAAATAATATTTTCTGCGATATTTTTATTATATAATAGTGATAGTTAAATAGTTATAACTATTTGAATAATAGTTACAACTATTGCCTTTTTAATAAAGGAGAGGTTTTTCGTGGAAGTTTGTACTTGACTGCGCAGTCATCTAGTTACTGGCTGACTTCGGCGGAGAACCGCCATTGCGGTGGTAATATGTGTGTAACGTGTTAAACTTTAAGCTTCGAAAAAAAAACAATTTTGTTTCCCTGAAGTTTTTTCTGCCCGGGTGCCGCATTTTCGAGGATGGACTGACAAAATTTTGTACTATATCTCAACATAAAAAACGAATTATCTTCCTCCGCTTCTATTTTCGGTGGGTCAATTTTAACAGCGTCGAAGGTTTTTTTAAAACAACTCAGCCCAACGTTGCCAATTGGTCGATTTCAGCATGCTAACATCTTCTCAAAGTCCTTTCATATCTACTGACAAAATAGTTATAATTCAATAATATAGTTATAGATAACGAGTCGGATATTATCATAGTTTTCACTATTTGGAGCCAATATTATAGTTATTATAATAGTTATTAGCTAACTAAAATAAAAATATATTATCACTATTTCGCGAAAATCACTAATCACTAACAACACTGATCGTGGGTTGGGAATTAAGGCTGGAGAGCGAGCGAGAAAATAGAACTAATATACGAAGAACCACAAAACAAAAAAAAAACAAAAAGAAAAAAAGAAAAAGAAAAAGAATTAAACAAAAGAATTAAACGTATTTCCCTATATTATACACTATAAACCTACTTGAACAAGCTGGCGTTGGACAATGGATCCGCCTTCAACACTTGGTCTCTAACCTTGACCTTTCTGTCCACGGCAGCGTTGGCACGAGCGCGGGCCTGTTCAGCAGCCTGTTGCTTGATTTGAGCTCTGGCGAAGTTTGGCGACACGTACTGCTTGTTCTCGTAGATCTTGGGGCCACCAAAAGAGCCTTCCAAAATGGTGATCAAGGTCATCACGAAACGAGGGCCAATTTCCACCAAAGACAATGACTCGGCGTCAGCATTAGCGATATCAGACTCCTTAAGCAGCTCAGTCTCGGAGATTTGGTAGTTTCTTACCCAAATCTTGTTGTCAACAATCGAAAAGGTCATCACGTGATCGACGAAGGGCTTCGACTTTCTGGCATTAGGTGGCACGCCAAAAGTGTGGAGGAACATTTCCTTGATGAGCTCGTGGTGAGCAGAGTCAGTGAAACTCTTGTCGAAACTGAGAATTGGTCTGGATCCTTTCAAGCAGTTTCCAGTGAAGTTAAGTTCATCTAAAGTGTGCATGTTTTGAACGTAGAATTTCAACGTAGGGCCGTTAGGAGGCTTCGAGATCCAAAGGTAAAGATCCTGGTGCTTTCTGGCCTCAAAGAAAAAAATGTTGTTACAGTTGTACAATTCAGCAACCTCGTTTAATTGCCACAAGTTTTTCTTCGAGTCAAACTTGGGCTCTTTTCTGGCATGTGGCATCAATTGTGTCAAGTCATTGATCAAATGACGATGTCTGTAGGTGACACCACGAGATGAGATCACCAAAACTCGCTGACGGTTTATATGCTTGGTCTTTTCAGAAGTATCCTTAGAAGACTTCGACTGCAAAGCTTTGTAGATAGCAGACATTTTTTTTTTGTTTTCTTTTTTTGGCTTTAAGTGTGTGTACTTTTTTACCGTGACTATTTGAAAATAGAGCAGTATTTTTTCCGCCTCTTTTTTGGAATGAGTTCTCACGATGAGGTTTGGTATATAGAAAGCGAAGCGCAGTGCCAGCTCTACATGCTTAGGCTCACCATCGCCCAGACCTTGGTGCGAGGCCCACCACAGAAATACGTAAACGAAATAAAATAAAATAAAAACCACTTGATGTAATTTGTGTCTTATACATCAAAAAAGAAAAAAAAAAGAAATTCAATCTTAGGAAGCTCGAAGGACTGCATTTTTTCCGTATCATTCGTTTTTTATACTTTCACTCTTCGATAATCTCTACCTGAGTTTAGCTCGTCAGAAACCACATTGGCTTTTCTGAGTGCTCGTAAACACTAAAATCTTCATCGACTTAAATCTTAATACACTAGGAATAGTATAAAAAGTTACTTTATCCTTCGAGTCTATTTTGCTTCTTTTCTTTTGCTTTTAAAAATGACATCTTCTGTCTAAAAGTGTACCGGCTCAGTGCTTGAGAAAATTACCCGACCTGAGACCAACAATTGCTACAAGCATATCCAGAATAATATCCATTTTCTATGTACGTTTTTGCTTAGTATTTAAAAAACCGTCTAGTGCTTCTCAGCATGCTTGGCCAAAAAGTCCTTGACGAACTTTTCCTCGTCGGCGGAGGCGGCGTTGATTGGAGGGTGCACTGGCTTAGCTGGGCCCCATGGCTTTGGAGCAACAACAAAGACAACAGCGCCCAAGGTGGCAAGGGCCAAAACGTTAGGTTGCACGGATCTACCGAGGATAGTGTAAGCAGCACCCATTGTCGATTATAGGAATAAGTTGTTGAGGGAGCGAAAATCGGCGGAGGTGAAAGATGAACGCGGATTTCATTGGATGTTTTAGTATACAGGCATTTTGCAATTCACTGTCACTCGGCACAGGTAAAGCAATACAAAACAAAACTATTGGCGTTTTTTCAACGTAAAAGAGGAGTTTGTTACATAATTTTCTTCTAGAGGTTTTGGTTTGGAATATTTTCTTTTTTCCTTTTGATTTTTCAGGGGTCCCAATCGTCCGACTCATCTACCTATTTGCGCTCATTACGCAATTTGAGATCTCATTAACATCAGAATTTACTGTCATAGAAGTTCACAAGAGCAAACATGTGATTATCAAATATTATTCTGGCTCAAACTTATCTAATATAGTATAATTACGAAACTTCAAAAGTGTTTTGCAATGCTTTTCGCAACGTGACGTTTTAAAACGGCTTAATATTGAATTCGGAGGAAGACCGCAGTCTTGAAACTTTTCTCACGGTCAATCGGCCTTCAAAAAATGACAAATGAATTTTTAAGAAAGGAGTGTAATGAAACTTTTGAATTTTTGTGGTGATAAGAAACCAAGCATTTCTCCTTTGTCTAACCGTAGTCATAATGCACCTTAGCGGAAAATATTTCAGATAATGGCAGCACAAAAGATGCTAAGATAAAGAATAAAAAAACATTATGATGAAAATTGAATTCAATGTTTCTTTGGCATTAATCAAGAACAGTAGTGTAATATTAGAAAAGTAATTAATTATATTTCGAAAGGAAATAGAACCATTTGAAAAAGTATTGTTTTTATTGCCTTGCGGCCTTGCGCCGAGCGCTGACTCAAGGTGTCTCACGGCGCTTTACCCTGTACTTGCCTCCAGCCTCGGCCCGCCACGCTCTCATCAATCGCCTACATATTAGCTCCACGGCGATATACCTTTCTTTGTATTTTCATCAGCCTCATCATTGGCAAAGCGGTATTCAATTCTAAGTTTATCAAAAAATCTTTCTTAGTACCGGATTATTTCAGCACCAAATCATAAAGTTTACGCTGGGCATTTGATTTGGCAGTTTTTCGCTTGCATTAAACACCACGTCTAACATATTTTACTTATCTTCAACGGTTCATTATTCCGGAATAACCCAGTGTTTCACCTTCTTTTTAATAACCTGATTGATATTTAAACGAGGCGAGGAAAAGGTCCACTGATCTTGCCGAAGTTTTTTTTTGTGCGTCTTGTGGCAAGAATATCCATTGATTACCGTGTTTTGAAAGCTCGTGAATTCAAATCTTGGCTCAAATAACCCCAGAGACTTGGTTAAAAAATATGTCGGACCGAGGCACCAGCTTTATAAATGCATTAGCCAGTCGGTTAGAGTCGATTTTACCCAACAGAACCGGGTACTCTTTGGCTGAGGTCGAACTAAATTCACAATTTATTATCACCACAAACCTCATCCTCAAAAATTGTAAGCCGAATGTGTTCAACGGAAATCAAGACTTCTTTTCCGAACTTCTAGATGCGTTGGTCGCTATTCTAGAGAGGTTAAACCTAGATCCTACATCTCGCAAACTCATAGAGAGAGGTGAAAACGTCTTGTCATCAACGGTGATTCTAACGCGGCTCTTGCGGATAATAGCCATCACTAACTGGGACCCAGAAAGAAAATATTCCGAACAAGACGATCTGTCTATAGATGTGGGAATCAAATTTGACATCGAGTCTGGTGTCACTCATGATAATTTCGAGCTTTACGCACATACAGAGCCACCGCCAGTCCGTGTCGATACAAATCATGTTCTTGAGGTTCTCTTCACAGTTTTGTCACAGGAAGTAAACATCCAAGGCCTCTCAGACATTCGCAAATTTAAACCAACTTCACGAGATGTTGATTACGGCATTTCTCCGCAGGTAAGTTTACTGGCACAGGAACTCCGCTCTCAAATTCTCGAGATTGACTCAAATATCCTGATTCTAATGCGATATATCGCTGCCTCTAATCCTTCGGAATATGGCATTTTCGTTAAAAGGAAACTTTTTTCATTTGTTGATCGTGGCGAGCAGATCCCACTCGGGGTACTTCAAAGATATGCATGTCTGTTGATGTATGTTTATTGCACACCTTCTAACACAGGAACCTACCTCAAATTGGTGTATAATGCAATCCCGTACATTCGCTCTGTTACGTGGAAGCAACTACTCTTGCACTACGAATCTATTAGTCTTCGAGCACAATGCATAAACAAGCCTGGGTTTTATTCAAATGTGATGTACCCAGGTAGTAGCGCAGAGCAGGAGTGCAAAATAATATTCGACTACATCTGCACGGCATTTGAGAGCGAATCGAACACAAATACCTCGCTATATTCATGGTATGTTATCTTATGTCCGTCTGACCTTGAAGAGCTCTTGCTGAAATCACACAAACTCAAGCAGGTATTCAATAAAAGGGTCAAATACTTAAATACCATTTTAAAGGATTCACAAGCAGGTGCAAACTTGGACTGCTTTGAATCATTGATCAGTATTTTGTTGTTGGGTTCGCTTCTACCTGAGACAGAATCAACCGTGCGACTGTTCAGTATTCGTTTTCTTGACGAAACATATCATCAGTTTTTAAAAATGCGCCTGAAGTGTATCACTGAGCCACTCCTTGCTCGCTATAGACTGCTTTGCCAGAAGCTCTTTACTGCGGCAATCGTCATTAAGCCAGAGAAATATATTCCACTTTTCATTGATGAGTTTGAAAAGACACATGAGAGTGACCCTAAAATGTTTTATGACATGGCCAAAACACTTGACTCGCAAGATCTTCTAGAGGTCATTTTCGCTTTAGCTCACCAGGATAGATATCGGTCTATTTTCGATCTTGTGATCAAACGGATAAACCCAACTCTTTCGAGTATCATGCATTCATCTACTCAGATCATTCTTGAAGCTAAAAATCAAAGTGCTAAGCTGAAAGGGAATTTGGTTGAGAGTCAGATCGGGACTTTTGGTTTTACTCCGCGATCATTAGAGGCCCATAATATGAATTCGCATTACTGGTTAGGGCCTTCAAACATTAGGATGACAGAGGAACAACTTGATATTGTCGAAAGTATTCTCCGATTAACTCTCGATATCTATACTGAAGCCCCTCTCTACTTTTTGCATTTCGTGCCAACAAGGAAGGGTGGTGAAATGGATGACAAAGTTCGTGAGATGCTCACATTTGCCAATCAAGTTTTCGCACCTTTGAATATGGCTATTCACTCACCTGCATCAGATTCGCATGGGTTGTTTGATTCTGCTTGCAAGTTGTCGATGAAAGTGTTACAATTTGGAAACAAGATGGACTCATCCGATGAGATTCATTGCATAGCTAACTTTATCTCTCAGAGCGTTATTCACAGCACATGCGAGGTAATTGGAGGTCTTTCACACCCAGCTTTCAAAGGATATTTCATATTTCTAAAGAGCTTTTTGCTGGAACGACTTGGAAATCCGTCAAGAGCATCGAAGAATGAATTCTATCAAAGCAAATGGACCCATGTTGGATGTGAGAGAGTTTTTACTGCATTGGACAAACTTTTAATGCTCTGTTTGTGTACTCATGACATCCAGTTTTTCAGCTTGCTCAAGCTCTCCATTAAAGTACATGTTTTTGAGGCTAGCGCCTCAGAGAATGCTTTCGATTGCTCTCAAAACTCTTTAGCTGAATCGTTTAGTGAGGTTATGGGCGATGACATAGTTTTCACTGGTTTTGTATCTCTTCACAAAAAATTCAAGTCGATTTTAGCTGATTTTGAGCCTACAAGGGGTTTATATGAAGCTTGGCTAATGATATACAACAGATGGTCTGAAATGCTTGAAGAAAGGAGTGGACTTAAGGATGACAGTTTCACTTTTAAGCACTACACTGAGTTTTTGGCCACAACATCTGGCTGCTTTCTAGACGGTAGGTTCGCCAAGAATAAAATTGGGGCTCAAGATGAGGCGACAACAATGATTTCTTCGTTTTACGACAAGGCTGTAGCCTTACTTAAATGTGAGGAGCTTTTCATAAGAGTTGTTATTCGTGAGTCTATGTCGGTTGAAACTGACGCGTCAGTCTATCAAATGGTCTATGAGAAGGTTATGGAAAGGGTGAGAGTTTATAAAGACCAGGAGCGAGTGTCTGATGACTGTGTGCTTTTCATTGAAGAAACTGTTTCTATTTTCACATCAATCCTAAATTCCAAATCTGAAGGCGCCTATATCCTCGCAGCTTTGTCTCCAGAATTCCTTGATATGCTATTCGGGTTTGTCCGTCTTTTTCCTAATCTAATCGATCAAATCAAGTTGAAGCTTCGATTATGCAAGCTCATGTCAGTGATGGCAATTCAAAGAAAGAACTTCGGGGTGTCTGGGGCTCACAAGGCAAAAAACGTTTTCGCAAAGACCGTAGCTGAATGGCTCGATGCTGCTGTTACTTCAAATACTGACTCCATGAAAACCTCAACTGATGTTTCAACTCATTCTAGTGGGAAGGCTTCAGATGTTGAATTTCTTCAAATTGAGCTTGCAACGGAGTGTGCAAAATGTTTCGCGTTGCAACTCGAATCATTGGTTTTAGTAGTTCCAGAGGGAACCAAAGAAAGCAATTTTGAACAGGCAAAGAAGTTAGCTTTCTCAAACTTTTTCTCATTGTTTTACAAGATTTTTCAAAAGTTTAATGGCAACGACCCTTCACCTTTAATGGTAAAGTCCAAATTCAAAATCCAGACTATTACTGATCATGTCTTGAAGGCCATCTCTAATATGCTTCGGGCCAATGTTAAAATTGGGTTGCATTTCGCTTTGCCATTAGGCTACCATGAGAATGACAAGATTCGTCCGTTTTTCTTGGATGTGTTTGCAAGTACCCTCCGTGCTGATAAGCTGAAGCATAATGAGGAAGAATTTCCTGATGAAAAAATATTTCGCCTCGCCGAATTGTACGTGGTATATGGTGCGGCTGCTGATGTTGCGTCCGCTGCTGAACATAATCTTTTGGCTACATCTTTGAACGGACTATTTGGTTACACCATGGGTTTGGATAAACTCTTCATTACTCTTTTAGAAGTTGAATTAAAAAATGTGACGCGTGCTTCTGATATATTCCGTGGCAATTCAACTTTGACAAGGTTGATGTCTATTTTCGCAAAGGAGTACGGGACACCTTACCTCTCTGTTGTCTTGAGACCATTTATTGAGGAAATGGTAGAAAAGGATATTATTTTCGAGGTTGAAAGAGAGAGCAAACCAGAGGATATTGAACTCTTCATAAAGTATCTCCGCAAATTAGTCCATAGTGTCGTGAACTCGATTTCTTGGGTGCCTGATTCATTCAGGTTTATTTGCTTTGAAATCCAGAAATGTGTGAGCAAAAAATTTGATGATGCGTCTCTCATCGCTGTTGGTTCGTTCATGTTCCTTCGTTTTTTCTGCCCTGCAATTGTGAGTCCTGAATCTTTTTTCGATTTAACCTCGATTAATCCAAAAGTAAAGAGGTCCTTGATGCAAATTGTGAAGACAATACAATACATGGCAAACGGTTCAATTCAAAATTTAAGGTGGGCTTCTTTGTCAAATGAAGCTGAGTTGATGGGCAATTTGAATGATGAAATATTTGAGTTCATGAAAAACATTTCTATCAAAAGACCCCTGGCTGCATACGTCTTCCACAAGATAACTTTGAAACCTCTCACATGTTTGAGATATGTGCATAAGTTTTTCTTTACTTACTTTGTTGAGATAAGGCATAACTTTCTTATTGGAAATGTTGCATTGGATAGAAGTCTTCAAGAAAATTTCACAGTTTGGAGAAAGCTCGATGCGCTTATGGCCGAATTTGGAAATCCAAAGCCATCAATCTCCTTACAAGGGACAAAATCCTACAAGATGATCGACTCACAGGCCAATCTTGGTAACTCCCAATTTGCTGAATTCATGGCAAAAATGTCAGCTAAAAATATTGAGACTTCAATTGAATCGCCAATTGTCTGCACAAGCGTTTTTCGCGATGGAACTCCAACGCTTGTGATTACTTTCAGGTATATCAAAGATATATCATACGATGTGAGTACTTTGGTGTATTTGATTTTGGAAAATGTGAGTCAAATTTGGGAGAACCTGTTCTACTGTGTTATTGATTTGACCCAATTCTTCTATATGGGAATTATAGGGAAGAACTTCGCCAGCTTGCTCAGCACTTACGCTCCAAAGATGTTTTTTGCTAACTGCAAAAAGACTTTCTACTTTAATGTGCCACGAGCCTGCCATATGTCTCTAATTGATTCTTGGGTTGATTTTAGACCTCAGAACAAAAGAGAACAGTCGATTTTCTTCTATTCGGAGCAGGATCAACCGGAGCTTACCAAAACCTTGTGTCTAAGTGAGTCCACCATGGCCATTCCACTGGATGTCAAATTTGTGTGCAAGAACTGTAAGCTTTATGATGAGGACACGCAAGAGTTGACAGATGTCATTGTTAAATTTGGGCGGCTGTTTCTTCTGATCTGGTTTAAGAGAGTCGATTTTGACCGGGAATACTCCTCGACGAAAACTGTTGCTCCCGTGGAAGTGCTCAAATTGACGGATCTAGTGAAGTGTGAAATTTCTCATAAGAGCGGTGAAGATAATGAGTTTACTCTCTATCTTAACAGGTATAATTATCAGGTAACTCTTATTACGCCTCAAAGGCAAGAAGTGTTGAGATTCCTTTACTTTGCAATGCTTCGATCCTCAAAAACTTCTAAGAATATAAGGTCCGCTGCTGATGAATTGGAAATTGAGCAAGCCCAAAGATTTAGCGCGGTGTCAACTTTACTGTTTCACGGCTTATTGCAAAATAATTATGAAGTGAGGGCTGCTGCATCCAACCTTTTGAAATCATTCGTCTCCTACTACGATATCAACTTTGACGCTTCAAGCAGATACTTTAGTAAAGTTTCATTTCCTGTGGACATGACTGATTTTGTTGTTCGTTTTTCCTCGAAACTCGCAACTGAATTTCCCCAATATTCATATGACTTCTTAAGAACTTTTTTTGAGAATTTCGAGAAATTTACAGCGAATTCTAAAATTTCGGGAATTATGTATATTTCACCATGGGTCGTTAATCTTCATGAGCATGTTTCAAAGGAGTCCGATGGTGTTGAGAAGATGGCTTTTATTGTGCGTCAATTGTGTAGGATCACGACAAAGAATCCTCTTATTCTTTCATTCATGAAAGAATTGATTTGGAAGAAAATCTTCAGAGATATGAGGATGACCAGCATTCTTGTTGATGAGTTGGTCGCGATAGCGATGGAAATTGCTTCGGAGAAAGATGACTGGGACATTATCATTTCTGTCTTTCATCCAAGTGCTGAATTATGTGGAGAACTCGTTTCCAGGCTCCATGCGTGCATTTCAAAGACCAAGAAAAAAGATTCTGATATTGCAATTCAAAGTAAGACTTTGGAGATATCGATTTTGGTGAAAATATGTGCATCTTTATTTTTTGACTCCTACATGTTTGGTTGCTTGTATTTGCTGGATGTTTTCCTATTTTGCACACTTTTCATTGACAGGTCTGACCTTGATTTTGGTTACGATTTACAAGGTCTTTTATTGAACACCATACAGTCTTTCGCTGGAAGACCCCGGCTCAATGGTGACCAAAGACAATTGATATACGACACAGTAGAGTTTTTCAGTGGACAAAGAGCCAAAATGTTGTTTGGACTAACAACCAAAGAACGTGGAGCACATGTTGATTTTTCTCAAAGTTATGAAAGAGCAAGATCCTTCGAACACCTTTGCGACTACTTGAACAACTTTATCTCGAAAATCGGTACAGCAGATGACAGAAAGTACTGGGTATCACGGTGGTCATCTCTTGCGAAAGATATAGCGTTCAGCGACTCGTTTTTTCAAATGCGGGCATACACAATTGTATGTACTTTAGCCCGTTCGGGAATTAGTGACTCTGTCGGTGGACGAATAATGGAGGTTCTCACAGGTCAACTATTTGATAACCCGGATTCATTTTTTGAAGGTTCTGTTTGTTTTCTAAGGTTGATGCAGGGGTTGGCTAGTGACTCTATGTACTTGCCGCTTCTCTTTTGGGTGGTTACTGGTGCTATTCTTCTGGAATATCCCCTTAATTATCAAGCTATGATTTCTGCAATGTACAAGAGCTTTGAAAAAATGATATCGGAGGAGGGGTTTACTGAGAGTGTCTTTGCCTACAGGCCCAACTTGGAGCCCATAGTGAGCCAATTTGAGAATAGAGTTGGTGTTCAAATCTGCAGAAACAACTACGAATTTGTTTTTCTCTTCTTGGTTTCGAAGGGATTGGCCGTCTCCCAAGTTAGACATACTTCTGTCATGACTATCAAAAAAATCATAATGATCAAAGCAAGATGTCAAAAGGGTATTGATTTGGAGAAATACGATGACAATGATTTTTTTCTTTCTTTCCTTCTTATATTCTACCTTTCTGTACCTGATTCAACATTTCAAGACTTATTGGCAGAAATTGGTTTGGAGAAGATTCGAAGCACGCAGTTAGGCAGAGATAGAATACCAAATGTTTTGCTTGAAGGATTGTGCTCTCTGACAAAAAGCTTAAGATTGGCGTTTGTGTTAGCTGCACGAGTGTTCTCTAGCGAATGTGAACAAATATTCAGACTTAAGTTTATTGGCCTATATGAAAAAATGCTTGAGATGCATAAGGACTCGGCACTAATGGTATTCCATATTATTCGGGCCAAGCTTGAAGATTCCTTCGTAAATGCCGCTTCAAATTCGCTCACCAACGTTGTTTCAATACTACTTATGAAAGTGGTGAGAGATAAGGACTACGACTCCAAAAAGTGGCAAGATAAGGTGTCTAATAATTTGCGAGAGATAAAAGTTACGCGTCTTGAATCGGATAATCTGCTCGAAAACCACGTCAATTCTGCTGAGTCGGTTTATAGAATGACGCTTGTGAGACAAATGTTCTATCGCAATTTGTGCAGCGCAATAGACGGGCTGAAGTTAGAAAAATATTAATCAATATACAAGTGAAACGATGTGATAATGCAATAATTTTTCCCTAAGTAGTAAGAAATTAATGTGTCTATTTGTCAGGAATCTTCATCGACCTCTAATTTTTAAAATGACTATCTATGGCCTTTTGGTGCAGTCGGAAAACTGCCATTGTAGCTTGCGCATCTTCTACCGAGGAATGTTGGCCATGTTGAATATCTAGCCCTAAATAGACTAGGCAAAGCTTTTTTAGACTTGGAATTTTACCAGCATTATTTTTCCGAAACTCTGGAAACTTCGAAGTGTCTCTTATGAGGTGTTTGGGCACAGAAATACTAAGGCAGTCTAAGTCATGATGAACTGCATGTCCGACGACGACACGGTCACCAACAATTGCCTTCACTTTCGCCTGCGCCTCCTTGAAGGATATCGCTTGACGCATGTGTTGAGGCGTTATTCCAGATACCCACGTCCGCCAGTTCGTGACATACCCTTCGGGTTTCACATACGTATCTAGTAACACCACCCCATAATAATTGACGATCGAGACCCGCGCAAGGGCCGACTGATCGCTAGGACCTATGCCGACAAACTCACAATCAATGGCAACAAACTTCCCTGGTGCAGATTTCCGTCTATCCGAGTATTCGACTACTTTTTTAGCATCACCTGGGACAACGCTAAACTTGGAATCTGATGCGCCAGTCCAAAGTGCGAATTCCAATGGGGTGAGGAGTCTGGTCGAGACTACCGGCAGTTTTACTTGCACATGTCTGACCGCTGATACATCTTTGCTCTCGTACTTTTGTTTCTTTTTTGACTTGGTTATCTTTTTTCCACTATTCTTACCGGGCTGGAGTTTGGAGCTTAATGCTTTCCAATTCAGAGAAAGAGACATGTTGGCGCATAGATTAACCTTAGGCAGCGCGATGCGAGATGCGTAGAATAAGATAAGTGAAGTGTTCTCGTAACTCGCTAGGCGAAACAGAACTGCGAAATTACTAAAAATTGATTTTGTTTCCCGTCCCCTCCCTTCTTCTGAGTCCTACTCTACTTTAGAGCGTTTAATTTATTTTTTTATTTTTTTTCTGGCGTGCTCGATGAAATCATCGGAAAGTGAAATTCATGATTTGATCTCAGATCTATCAATTATTAGGCAGTCTTATTTCTATTACTCTTCGTTGTTAAAAGATAAAATATATAAATGAGTAACACAGGATCCTGCTAAGCGGTATTTGACGCATTATACAATTGTAAAGCCCATTTGATCTTCTCGAATATATCATCGCATTGCGTGGTTGTCTCCGCTTCTAGGTCATATTTTTTCTTGATTACTGTTTCCTTTCCTCCAGATTCGACCTCCTTCTTGATCACTATTTTGAAATGTGTTGGGCTCTTGCTTTCCTTATACAGTTTGAGCTTGATAATTTGTGAGATGTGGAATGAACTAGTCTTTAACATAGTGTCATTGTAGTACTTTGTATAGTTGTAATGATGCAAGTAATGATGGTGATGTTGACTCCCACTTTGTCCAGTCGCCGAGAAAGAATTGTCATGAAAGGTTGATTTCCAGTTAGTATCATCTGTAGGGGCTAGGTGAATGTAGTCACCATCGATGATAAGAGATTTTTCGATCCTGTAAATAAGGGGGGCTTTCTTTCGAAAGACCTTCCATTTACAATAAAAAGTGTTTAAACTTGAGGGAAGCTGTGAATTCTTTCCACTAATCAAATTTTCAATGACTGAGCTCGATGTCAGATTCAAGTTCTTTTTCGCTGTCTTAGATGAGTTTTCCCCGGGAGGTTTCAATGCCCTCAAATCTGCGTCTTTTTCACTCTTCAGACTACTTTCAGTTGCATATTGGCTCTTTGTATCAAGCTGCGTCACTGTGGGCGTGATGCCAGATTGTATAAATCCTGAAGAATTTGGTGTAATTCCTGCCTCTTGATACGAGTTCCTTTTTGTCTTCACGTCCAACATAGAACGAATTGTTTGTCTTATTATGGGATCCATTGTAAAATAATCGACATGAATTTCAGAGAGGCTTTGATTAATTTGCAACTGGACTGTCTGGCCTTCATCTTGAGTATCTCTGTCAGACAATAAAGACGATGCGCCCATCTTTTTCAGCCCAGATACTTGGAATCCAGAAAGTTTGAACTTAGTAGAGTCCACCTGATATTGGCGGCAAATCAAATCTAGTAGTTCACCAACTTGCATCTTAGCAGCCACAAAAAAGCTTATGACTTTACTCGTTGAGGGTATATTCTTCACCTTCACATCCACACTATTTCCTCCGGGTGCCGTAAAGTCCAAGTTCTCTATTCTTTGAACAATATCTGTACCATTTTCTTTACCGTTTCGGGAGCGTTCTTCATAAAGCTCAAGATTCTGCTTAAATTCGAGAGGAAGAGGCGATTGTTTCTCGTTGTTTGCAATCTCGGCATCTTTCTGTACTTTGCATAATGCCAAGTATTTTGGATAATTGTAAGACGAGATGAGACGAGTTCTATCAAGCACTCCAAAATTAGAGTCATATAGTTCTCCATCGTCATCTGTTAATTCTAGTCTCCAGTGGTTTGGATTCAAAGATAATTCAGGTTGACCGGTTTTATCTTCACCATTCAATTCCGAGAGTTTAAGAAGAATAAAGCCAATACAGTCAAACACGGCCATATTACCTGCTATTGGTACTTTTTTGAGTATTGCGGACGTACTTGGCGGCACAAATATAGATACCTCGGCCTTTCGGCCATTCTCGGTAGAGTCCACGCCACTATACGAAAAGAATGTCAAGGGATTTGCGTTCGACGAAATGTGCCTTGTTTGGATAATCATACTCAATTTTGATTTCACTTCAGGTGATTTTTGAGATGGTACTTCATGGATTTTGGGAAATGAAAAAGACTCTTTTCTCCGTAACACCAGTGTAATTCTATCGCCGTCCAGAGTGGAAGCCATTGGGCTCTTTTTGCTTGTCAGTGGGAAGCTTGCCATGTTGATAGATTTCTTTTTATAAAGTGAGGCTTCACTTTTCAGTTCCTGTGTGTTCTTCGTCTCAGTATCGCCACGCAAAACGCTAGTTTCTGGTCCAATATAGTCGTACATCATGTCAGGACTGCCATTTATCATTGAGTCGCCCTCTATATCAGTAAACGCAGAGTTTAGTGACTCTTCATCTGAACCAGTTTGGCTTGCGTCTGCGTTTTCAAGTGTTTCTACATCATCGCTTATGTATGCATCTTCGTCAGTAAGACTGTCATTGATGGAGACCTCACTCCCCGAATAGTCCCCGAATCTATCAATAGCAGGCTCAGATATGGAACTGTTTGTAAGTGATTCTGCGGGTGTACCAAGGGAAGAACGCAGAATTGTGCTTTGAGAGTCATTTTCATGGATTCTCTGCTTATCACTCTTCACAAAGAGCTTCGAAAGAGGATTTTTCTTGGCACTGGATTTTTTCGGCTCCTCTGATGCGACGAACAGCTCATCCGGTAGTGTAGTTTCTTTCAAATCAATTGATTCAGTTTTGGATGTACTTTCCGTCAACGGTTCCTTGAATTTGGACACGGACATCTTTGATTTTCTCCGCACATGAAGCACTTTGTTGGTTGCCCTAGATGATTGCCGCTTATGTGAGCTCAGAGGAATCACTAGTGTGGGTTTGAAAGAGGTTTCCGATAGAGCAACAGGAATAGGGGGACTGGAAGGTTGGTAATCGTCAAAATAGTTGGCGTTGCATTTATCGTAGAAAAGCCCCAGCGTTAGCGGCTTTATAATTCTTTTGGTGGAGTCAAAATCGTTTTCACATGTTGCTAGGTAGAACTTCCGCTGCTGTGCCCTAAGTTGTGTGGGTTCTAATGGGAACGCCATGTTTCAAAGTATGTGTTCGTGATATTTGTATCGTGACTTTATGAACAGAATATTGCGTGTTCAATCTAAAGGTAAGTTATTTGGCCATGTCTCGTGAGCCACAAATTTATCGGAGAATTTAAATGAGAGGCGGTTTGTTTAACTTTATTTCGTATTTTGGGTTAAACACTGACAAGAAGTGTATCTATGTGGGGTGTGATAAAATGATATTTGCGATAAGGTGGGAAACCAGAAGTGCGTCAGTCTGTTTGTCCTGCCAAAACAATATTAATTGCACGCGAACGTCAAACCTCCCTCCACATTTTTGAATTATGAGATATTGATTCTGCCCCCAACTTTTCGGCAAAAGTTTCGTATAGAAGATAGAATCTCCAATTTATTTTAGTCTTTATTTATCTCCAAAATTGACTCTTTTCTTTTTCTTTTTCCTTTCTTTGCTTCTCTTGTACCTTAGGCACATTCTGTTCATAAAGCGTGTGCCGATGGCCCCCAAACGCGTCAATCACTCGGGCAACATGCAACCTCGGTACAATGTATAACCATTCTTGAACATTAAGAATTGAGCAAAAAATTTACTAGCAGCTTGGAGATCGCCGGAAAAATTTGATATACTTTGAAGACTTGTAAAAAAAATGTTCTCTACATTTCGGCAGTGACACGTAATTATCATCACCCAGAGCCAATTTCTTTTGTTCGACTGCTCAATATTTACTCCCACTCAAAGCCTACACTGAAGAGTAATTTATTTTGCCTAAAATCCGAACAAAAAGAAGAAGTCTCCAAAATTTGTTAATATTATGATCCCTATTTTTCTTTCAAAGCTTTATACCATTGAAAAAGGAGTAGAAACACTTTCTAAGTTTAGATTTCAAATTTCTAAAGACTTTTGTTAATTTTTATCAGCGATTAATTGAAATTAACACCGCTGCGACCGTCCGCAATCACTCGGCGTGTGTGTCAATTTGACATAATTTGCAAGTCTATACAATTGGTTTCTTTAACTAGAGCTACGCCAAGGAAGCAAGTCAAAGAAAATTATATTAAATTCTTACTTCTTAAAATTATATGATGATGATATTTTGGCTATTGTTAATTGAAATTACGTTTTACATTCACAGGTGTGTATAAAATTTGATTTCTTTTGTATCTCACCCATATCTCACTGAAACCTGTTCTTTAAGGATAACAAAAAACAACAAGGAAAAATCGCTGGACGGTAAAACAGAATAATTTCTAGTATTTCCCCAAGCTTCAATTAATTACAAATATATATGGGCTTTCTAAGTAGAAAAACAAACTGAAATGTGTTGAAAAAAAATCAGTTGTGATTTCGTTTTTAATTACACCAGGGGTAAACCGAGAGCAAGCAGAATAGGCCTCTCATAGCATAAAAAAGAGACATGATAATACAAAAATTCTACAAGGGTCAAACACAAAAGAACAACAATTCTATAAATATGAAAGAAAAAAATTGCTGGTATTTTCTTTAAAAAATATAAACTATAAGTTTGTACTTCAAGCAAATGACTGACCTGGTTAGAAAAGGACTTCAGAATCGATTGAGTGTTCGCCGAAATCTCGGCCCCTTTTACTAGCCAGTTGCTCGCGGACGCACCACGCCAAAATAGGTTGAGGACTCCTGGACTCCATATAACAATAGGCACACCAGCAACATTCGTTCAGGACAAGTATTCTAAGCACGGAACCAAACAGCGAACCCCGTGATCACTCTCGACATCAACGCAGCAAAACCATAGACTTTTCCGAGGTTTCTAGTTTACAGCTACGACTAAAAAATAAACAAAAAAAGCACGCATAAATCAAAAAGAATCATCAAAAATAAGATAAGAATTTGTCCTTTCTTCCCCGATTATTTCCTTGTGGAGCGTCTCGATCATTGCAAACACAGCCCGTCGCTTTTCAACACGAACCACAATTTCTTGTTTTTTTTTGTCGTGAGTACGTGTTTCTTTTTTTCTAGTACACAGCTCAACAAACTTTCTTTTTCGAATACCTAGATAAAGAGAATCAGTCGAGACGTGCATGTCTGCAAATTAGCCGGCTATAAATAGAACCGACTCACCAGGATCATTATGGCTTCTCATAACACATCACGTCACTCGAGCTTGACTAGCTTATCACATGAACTTAGCGGGATATATCACAACTATACCAAAAAACACGCTGATGCCAGTCTGGAACATTCGCTCGATTCTTCTGAAAACGTGCCATCAGCAGATCTACATATCTCAAGACCCACTTACCTCAGTCCGCAGTCGGGCTCCGGGACCCCTCAGTCGAACTCTTCTTTTGACTTTGCCCTTCACAATGGCCGGTTCCAGAATAACAATTCATCTATGAACGTTCTTCTTGACTCGGCGACCGAATCAAACGACCAGTTTGTTTCGGTACCGTCATTTGCAGAGAGTTCCCGCAGCCTAGACCCTTTGTCGGTGAAAAACAGTCACGCCATGGCCACCGACGAGAGTCTTGGCAGCTATAAAAACTACGACGAAAAACTAAACGAGGCCGAATGGGTGGAAAAAGGAGCAGCGGTTGCCACCACGACTACGCCTGCCGGCGAAGCGGTCATTCGTAGAACCGTTAAGGATTTTGATTTCGGTAAAGATTTGGGTGAAGGGTCCTACTCTACTGTCGTTTTGGCCAAGGACAAAATCACCGGTGTGCAGTACGCAGTCAAGATTCTTGATAAGCGTCATATCATCAAAGAGAAGAAGGTGAAGTACGTTAATATCGAAAAGCACGCCCTCAATAGACTTGGTCAATTGCCTGGTATCATCTCATTATTCTTCACCTTTCAGGACCGAGACTCGTTATACTTTGTTCTCGACTTTGCATCTAATGGCGAACTATTGGGCCTCATTAAGAAATATGGCACATTAAACGAAGAATGTACCAAGTACCTTGGTGCCCAAATCTTGGATGCAATCAAACACATGCATGCAAATGGAGTAATCCACAGAGACATTAAACCAGAAAATATTTTATTGGACGACAAGTTTCGCATCCGTATCACCGATTTTGGTACCGCAAAGCTACTTGAGCGTAAGAAGAATGGTGAAACCGGTATTGAAGAAGATTACCCACTCGATGTTCGAGCCAAGTCGTTTGTGGGAACCGCGGAATACGTTTCCCCTGAGCTTTTGGAAAACAAATACTGTGGTAAGCCTGGTGATTTGTGGGCATTTGGTTGCATCTTGTACCAAATGATCGCTGGTAAACCGCCTTTCAAAGCCACCAATGAGTATCTTACATTCCAAAAGATTACCAAGTTGCAGTATGCGTTCAGCGCTGGGTTTCCTTTGGTCCTCCGGGACTTGATCAAACTGATTCTCGTGTTGCAGCCCTCGAGAAGAGCTACCATAGACCAGATCGAACAGCATTATTTCTTCAATCTGTGTGACTTCAGTGATCCAGACCTGATTTGGAATAGTGAAATCCCTGAAATTAGTCCCTATAAGATGAATGCGAAATCAATGATGAAAATTCCTGCTTCTGAAACCTCCAAAAAGAAGGTGGTTAAGCAACCCATCAAGAAGTCTCAAGTATCGAATGGCAAATCCAAAATGAAGGAACCACAAGCCACCAAAGAATTCTCTCCAGCTAGTGTTGCCGCATATGTTTTGCAAAAAGAAGAGGAGGCCCCAGAGGTGAAACCACGAACACCTAAAGTGGTCCCTCAAAGAAAATCCTCCGGTCACCTGAATTCCACCCCCGACTACATTCCTGGAACGAACATTTTGAGACCACAGATCAATAAGATGTCTAGTTTTTCCGTTGCAGCATCCAATGCTTCTTCAAGAAGTGATAAAGAGCTGTCTAGAAGAAACAGCTCAAAAGTTATGGATGTCACGCCACCAACAGCCGTGGAAGCAGCTTGGCAACAGTATTTGAGTCCTCTGGAGAGAGTTATCAATGTTGGACTGGCGACTGTTCGCAAGTTACCGACAGAAATATTTGAAAAGAAGAACAAAGGGAATATCCACGACACGCCTCTTGGTTTTAATAACAAGCTTCAATCGATTACGAACAAAAACAATTCACGCTCTATGCTATCCCATGTGGTGCAAGGAAGTAGATTGAGAGACGCTCAAGAATCTTATACAAGGACTGCATCGCATGCTGAAGAAGACGCTATTACATTTCACTTCGAAGAGGTAACGAATGATTCTGAAAGTGCGAAAGAGGAAGAGGAAGAAGATAAGCATTCTCATTTATCGAACTCCGCGAGAATTGGGAAATCCTTTTTTAAGAAATTACTTCCAACCAACGACAAAAAGCAAGACTCGTCGAATGCCTCCTCTGCATCGGGTAGCTCTGATTCTGAGCATCAACAGGTCGATCTTATGGAGAAAGTCAGAAGTTACACCGTCTTGGTAAGTACGTTTGGCAGGGTTTTGCTCTTCTCGCGAGATGATCATAAGACCGACTACAAATTAGTCTGTGAGATAGGGCTTAACTTCCCGTTTGTTCAGTTCAAAGAGGTTGTGTCCACCTCAAGCAGTAAGTTTGGAAAGATGCTCCCGTCGACCGGAATATTCGCAATTTTAGTTTTAAAGACTACGTTTGTGTTTGAGACCGAAAAATACGAGGTCAGTCAATGGACAGAAGCGTTAGCGAAGAGCAAATTGAATCAATTCGAAAGGGAGAGAGAAGCAGAGCAGAAACAAAATCTCAGGGATACTCCTAAATCATCGCCAAAATTACTTGATTCACCCGCATTCGCCAGTCCTGGGCAGAGACAAGTTAGAAGACAAGTTTCTCCGATCGGGGAAATTGGCCAACCGCAAAAGCCTCCACAACGGCAGACCTCTTCACCTACGACCGAGGTTATGGAAAACCATGGTGTAAAAGACAATTTAAAAGGAAAGCAAACGGTGAAATTGAGACGGAAGGTACCAAAGTCGCTTCCTAGCAGCCCTATTATAGATTCTAATGGGTTTCCACGTGGTTTCGAACACAGCGGAAGTGAAACAATCTACGCGGCTCAGCTTGCTGTAATGAACAGCCCCGCCAAAACTAAGACAGATAGCAGGCGTACTAGCTTTTCACGTGAAAAGAATGGGCCAAGTGCTGGGCACGCGTCACCATCTACACCGGGAGGAACAGGGAAAATCACATCCATGAACTCTAAGTTCTTGGCAAGAAGCAGAGGCAAGAAGTGATTAAAAAGTGGCGAAAATTAACAATAGATATCTGAGGAGAAAATACAAACCTCTCCGCCAAAATAAAAGCAAACGGAAACTGTATATATGCCTTAATCAAGGTGGATTATTTAGTAGATGTTTTTTTGAAACCCGGTAATCGAGGAATTATAAAGACCATCATCAAATTGACGGAATTTGATAGAAAGCAATATCAGAACCTCTCAAAGCTACATATTCTAATAAAGGTTTGATGTCTGAAGTTCAAAATATGTTTAGTCGATGTAAGGTTGCATGCAACTCAATTCAGATCTATGTTCTGGGTCGGTGCCAGTGGTGAGTTGCAACCATCATACGAGCGCAAGGTAACAGTCACAACGTTCACGTGATGCGATCGGGCATGGAGCTTGCGCGGGTTTTGGTAGCCAGGCTCACACACTATGCGCACTAGAGCCCCCCCATAGTGGCGAGCGCTATAGTGCAACCACAGGTTCGACACACAACCTGCCTGCAGACAACCGGCGGAAATTTTCGCTTTCTCAAAATTTTTCTTCAACTCAAGTTCTCGCTGGATTCTCATCTACACATACATACACAAGGTTAAAATGGCTAAGTTCATCAAGTCCGGTAAAGTTGGTATGTAACCTCTCGTTGAAACTTAAACATACGAAATATTCGACAGGCTCTTCCGTCCGTCCAGAAAAAGACCCATGAAGAATTCATATTCCCATGTCGAGATTCGGCATCCTCATCGTGATTTTTGCCGTGGTCATTTAGACAATTTATCCCGATAATAGAATGGAAAATACTTTCAGAACCATTAAACTACTCGACTGAAAATTCCGACTCGAAAGAATGTCCCTCCATGATTTATTTGTCATTTTTATCCATTAATTAGAGGCATCGGTCCATATGTCAGGGATTCGAAAAAAAAAAAACTCCCCTCCTTAAAAATTTATAACCTGCTCTCAGTCTCCATCGGCTAGTGTTCGTTAATGCCACTTCAACTCAACAAGAAAAAAAAAACCTTTGACAAATACACCTGCCATTTATCAACGCCGTCATCCTATATTTCGCTTTCCGTGTTTACAAATCATAAATACTAACATTTATTTAGCTATCGTCACCCGTGGTCGTTTCGCTGGTAAGAAAGTCGTCGTTGTGAGACCTCACGATGACGGTACCAAGGCTCACTCTTTCTCCCACGCCATCGTTGTTGGTGTTGAGAGAGGCCCATTGAAGGTCACCAAGGCTCACACTGCTAAGCAGCTCGCTAAGAGAACCAAGGTCAAGCCTTTCGTCAAATTGGTCAACTACAACCACTTGATGCCAACCAGATACTCTTTGGACGTTGAGTCTTTCAAGAACGCTGTCACCCCAGAGACCTTGAAGGAGCCAACCCAAAAGGAGGAGGCCAAGAAGGTTGTCAAAAAGGCCTTGGAAGAGAAGCACCAAGCCGGTAAGAACAAGTGGTTCTTCTCCAAACTCAACTTCTAATCTCATTTTATAACATCATATAACGTGTAATAAAACTTCTGCAACGGATAAATAATGTTGGTTAATGTAGCGGGAAAAGTCTCTTTTTGCTAGTGGCTCTTTGCTTTCCCGATTATACGGTTTCATTAAACGCACCCCTTGTACTGAATTTGTGATACTTTCATTTTTAAAACTGGGTATTGGTAACTATTAGCATCCAGAATCTGTCTAACAAACCGGAGTCAACTGCGAATCTTGTGATACTGTTTCTTGCTGAAACGTACAGGGGAATCTACTCTTTTGAGACACGAAAATCAATCTAGAAGTTCCTCATGCACATAGCAATAGTTTGATTTATCAAATTTTACAATATTAGAAATCACGAATGGTTTAGCACAATGTAGATTTAAATACCCAGTGCATCAATCCAACGACCACGAGTCGGGTCGCGCGGATTTTGGTTACGACAGGTTTTTTTCTTCGCGGCCTATCTCTCTAATTTACTTTCGTGAGATCAAGCCACCATAAAACTCTATAATAAAATATCATAAAAAATGGCCGAACCCGTCGACGTTTCAACCCTTAAAATTGACAGCAGCTCCTCGCAAGAACAAAAGGTCACTCCCTGGGAAGTGGAAGCTGCCGTAGATGAAAATGGACTCTCCAAGGGCATTGACTATAACAAGCTTGTGGAAACCTTCGGCACAAGGTTAATCACGCAAGATACTTTGGCTAGATTTACCGAGGTGACTGGCCATGAGCCCCACCCTTTCTTGAAAAGAGGTGTGTTTTTCTCTGAGAGAGACTTGGCCAAAATCTTGGACTTGTACGAGCACGGTGAACCTTTTTTCTTGTATACGGGTAGAGGGCCTTCTTCTGACTCATTGCACTTGGGTCACATGATCCCTTTCATCTTCACCAAATGGTTGCAAGATGTTTTTGATGTGCCTTTGGTTGTTGAATTGACGGACGATGAAAAGTTTTTGTTCAAGCAGAAGTTGACCATCGACGATGTCAAGAAGTTTGCCAAGGAAAATTGTAAGGATATTATCGCCGTGGGTTTCAACCCAGAAAACACGTTTATTTTCTCCGACTTGGAGTACATGAACCCAGCTTTCTACGAAAATATCGTTAGAACCTCAAGACAAATCACCACGTCTACTGCTAAGGCCGTGTTTGGATTCCAAGATTCCGACTGCATTGGTAAGTTACATTTCGCCAGTGTGCAGATCGCCACTGCATTCCCATCCTCTTTCCCTGAGGTTTTGGGCTTGCCTCCAAAGACCCCATGCTTGATTCCTTGTGCTATCGACCAGGATCCATACTTCAGAGTGTGCAGAGACGTTGCTGAAAAGTTAAAGTTTGCTAAGCCTTCATTGATCCACGCCAAATTCTTCCCTGCTTTGCAAGGTGCTTCGACAAAGATGTCTGCCAGTGATACTACCACGTCTATTTTTATGGATGACACTCCAAAGCAGATCCAGAAGAAAATTAACAAGTACGCCTTCTCTGGAGGCAGAGCCACCTTGGAAGAGCACAGAGAGTTGGGTGGTAACATCGATGTTGATATTGCTTACCAATACCTTTCGTTCTTCAGCTACGATGATGAGAAGTTGGAGCTGTTGGCAACTGCCTACAAAAAGGGTGAGCTTTTGTCTTCTGAAATGAAAAAGGAATGTATTGAGGTTCTTCAAGAATACGTGAGTGCATACCAAGAGAGAAGAAAGCAGGTTGATCAATCCGTGCTTGATTCCTTCATGAAGCCCCATAAATTGACTAGCGGCACCAAGGAGAGAAAGGTTCCAGCGAAGGAAAGAGTCAAGAAGTCTAAGAAATAGATTTCAAGCTAACGCGCTTGTTATGTTCTAGGATCAACATGAGCCCGCCCCTAAGTTAAACTTTATGAATAGACATGTAAATGAAAGTTTTTTTTTTCTCCTTCTTACCTTCCACGATTACTCAAGTAAGCTCTTGACATTTTGTAACACGAACATGAGTTTATCAAAATCCCCATCACTGGCCTCATCTGCCTTTCCAAACCATCGTGAGCCCATGCTTAAAATTACATTTCTAGGGTCTCTCAGCTGAGAAACAACTTTTCCTATTTGGCTGGCGATCACCTGCAATTTAAGATTGTTGGGGTCACCCATAAGCACCACAGGCTCGCAACCTAGACTATCTTCCTGTTGAATACTTCTGTTAATGGTGGACAGTGTGAGTAAAGGTATGTCAAAGGACGTGTCCATGGCTCCATTCACCATTATGTTGAGCACTAGCTTATCGAAAAAAGAGATTGAGTGAAACTCAAATTTATCGGGGCCATATTTGGCGGAAATGGATCGCGTTTGCGATTGTAACTGTGGGGCATCTGTCGAATCCATGGTGATTCGTGTATTCCAGTAGGAACGCCCTAGTTTAGATCTGCGAAATGTTTAATGCACAATTTCGCGAGCCGTTGCAAGAGTATCGGGGTTGGTACGATAAGAACCGGATTTCGAGCTGAACTTTGTCATAATGGGAACCTTACTTAATTCAAAGAGTTAATATATAATTATATATATATATATCTTTTTCTTTTTCTTTTTTGTTTTTGGTGCATTTTTTCGTAAATGTATGTCGCGGATCAGTCTTAGCAATCTGGCTTCATGCATTTGCTCGCTTACTCATGGGGCCATTTTTTTTACTCATGGTCTTACTCATGACGTTGCGGTCGCGCTGTTGTCGCCTTTTTCCGGCAGCTGCATGTGCCGAGGTCTTATTAATGTGCATAGATCGTGAATTTACTTGAAGCACATTACATCATCCTCTTGCATTTTGCCAGCACTTGAATTTCTTTAAAAAATAAAAGAAAATTAAAAAACGGAAATAATCCAACACTTTCCAATTCATCGAGCTGCTTTACTGCCTTCACGTTCTCATTCACAAATTTGGCCCGCCCAATACATAGTACTACTTTCTCAACCATGACCAAATTCAGCACCGTACCTGAAGCTATTGAAGCTTTCAAAAACGGAGAGTTTCTCGTAGTGATGGATGATGAATCGCGTGAAAATGAAGGTGACTTGATCATTGCTGCCGAGAAAGTCACCCAAGAACAAATGGCTTTCTTAGTTCGCCATTCCTCCGGATACGTATGTTGTCCCCTCTCCACAGAAAGAGCCGACCAGCTTGATTTGCAGCCCATGTTAAAGGACAGAACTGATAGACATGGAACTGCTTACACCGTCACGTGCGATTTCGCCCATGGCACCACTACTGGTATCTCTGCTCATGATAGAGCATTGACCGCAAGACTGTTGGCTGCCTCCACCAGCAAACCAGACGATTTCATTAGACCTGGTCACATTTTGCCCTTGCGTGCTGTGCCGGGCCTTCTTAAATCAAGAAGAGGCCATACCGAGGCCGGTGTACAGTTGTGTGAATTGGCTGGCTTGGCCCCTGCTGCTGTGATTTGTGAGTTAGTTAGAGACGAGGATGGCTTGATGATGAGATTGGACGATTGCGAAAAGTTTGCCGAGAAGTTCGGTATCAAACTTGTCACAATTGAGCAGATTGTTGAGTACCTCCCATAAAACTTTTATAGACACTTTCCCAATATCGCGGGTTGCTCCAAAGCGGGCCGCCTTGCTCCCCACATTAAAAATATATGGTCTACATCGCTGCGAGAATATGTAAATTTATGATGATGATCTTCAATGTATATACCTATTTTATGCAAGAAGTAATTGGGCTTTTCTCTTACCGCTCACTTCGTCCTTAACAGACTTCACCTCCACTTGCAACTTGTCAAAGACACCCACCACTCTCTTTCTGCCCTTAGTATCAACAAACTTCAATTCGTACCTTTCCTCGTCAAACTCGGCGGAATTGACATCGCCCAACATCTCAAGCTTGATCAAGCCCTCGACACCAAATTTTGGCACAAGAACAACAATACCGTTATTGAAGCACTTGATGACATAGCCCTCCTGCGAGGATTCGTTGTTTCTCATCACTTGTCCCACATAGTACTCAATACTCGATCTTCCGGCAAATTGGGCATTTCTGTGTCTTCTGTTGATATTTTTGGTGATCAACTCCATCTTGTTCTTGTCTCTGTGGCTCAAGTCAAGCATCTCGTAACCAATTGCACCCGCAAGTTGTCTATGCGCAACCACGTCACAGTATCTTCTGATAGGAGACGTAAAATGTGTATAAATATCCACTGCTAAACCATAATGTCTGAAGTCAGGGTAACCATATGCACCAGAAGAAAAGTACTCAGCTGCCATCATGCATCTTGTGGACATAATTCTGATAAGAGTGTTGAAGTATGGATCCTCAGGGTCCACACAACGGTCGAGGGAATCCGCAAGAGCCCGCGAAGACTCCAATGAAATAGACATACCCGGCTTTCTCACACGTAAAATCTCATTGAGTGCCTCAAAATTGGTTGTTGGTGGGGCTGCGTGTCTTCTCAACATAGCAGTCTGTGGGTATGCGTCATAAATCTTTCTGGCAACCGAGATGTTGGCAAGCAACATGAACTCTTCCACAAGAGAGTTGGTTTCCAACAACTTTTTGATCTCCACTTCACCTGGATCGGAGGTCTCGCTATCCATGTGCACCTTCACCTCAGGTGAGGAAAGGTTCAATGCACCAGCATCCAATCTCTTTTGCTTCAATTTCTTAGAGAGTTGTAATAAGATTCTAATTGACTTGGTCAATTCATCATTTTGGTTAGGGTCGTCAACCCGCAACTGTGCCTGTTCGTAAGAAAATGCTTCTCTGGATTTGATAATAGACTTCATGAATTTGACGTCGACGATGTCTGAATTCTCGTCAAGCTCCCAAATCACCGAGAAGGCAAATCTGTCAACATAAGGTTTCAAGGAACACAAGTTAGTACCTAAAAGCATTGGCAACATATCAATTCTCTTGTCGACCAAGTAGACCGAAGTACCTCTAGAGGCACCTTCGTGATCCAAAGCAGTGTTGGCTTTCACAAAATGGGTGACGTCGGCGATATGGACACCGACTTCGAAATGGCCGTTCGGTAATTGCTTAGCGTGCAAAGCATCGTCAATATCTTGAGCACCCACTGGATCAATAGAACAGACGAGTTTATCACGCAAATCAACTCTCTTTTTCAATTGCTCATCGCCATTGTCCAAGTTCTCGGGAACAACCCAGTTCTCTCCCTCCTTTGGCAAACAGTCCAAAACGGCCTTGGAAAATGGTCTGTACTCAACATCATGTTCCAAAAGCAACGCTTCCCTTTCGGCCTCAACACCTTCGATGGGTCCAAGACTACGCACAAAATGGCCTTGAGGATATTTGGAGTTAGAGGGCCAGGAGTCGACCGTCACCACAATCCTTTGTCCCAAAAGGTCCTTGGCCTTTCTCGTCTTGATACGGATTTTGGGTAACACTTTGTCCATTAAAATAACGAAACAGGTCTTCGAGGAGTTTCCTGCATCCTCATCAACAGACACGGAAGATGGAGCCACCTGACCAACATAGTATCTCCATGATCTTCTTACAATGCTTACCACACGAGCAGTAGGTTGCAAGCGCTTTTCCTCGGATGCCGCACTGGCCTTCACGGCCTCGGACGCCAACATACGACGTTCCTTATCGGAGATGATATTCTCCTGGTATTCCTCATCAGCATTGTCATTAGCTCCAATGGCACCTTCCTCGATAATGGTTGATGAAGGCTCCCTCCACTTATCTCTCGGAAGCAATTCCACAATCACGGAGTCACTGTTGAATGCTCTGTTCAAGTTCTTTGTTCCGACAATCAAAAGAGGTTTCTTGAAAGCAGGAGTCAGCACAGTACCTTCCAAAAAGTTGTAGGAGGAAATGTTCATCATACCTTGGTACAATGTACCATTCTTGATTCCAGCCATAGTTCTGGAGTTTGAGTAATATTCTGGGAATGAAATTTCGGCCTTGTTTTTCTCAAAGGAATCTTGCTCAGTGGGGATCAAGTCCTTAAGTTGGTCTCCGTTGCTCAAGCTCTCAACATACTCCACGAGGGTTCTGGCATCGGTGCCATCTTTACGAGCCTTATCTCTGTTGTCACGGTCGTTACACACCAAAATAATGTTTATCGGTATTTTTGAGTTATCATTGTTCAAATGCTCTCTGTACCATGAAGCGCACTTACGGATGGCACGGTCATTTCTGTCATTGATGGACTCATCTTTTTTTCTCTGCACAAATGTTTCCTCGTGGAACTCATTGTGAAATACAACAAATCTCTTGTCTGCGGCCTTGACAAGTGAGCGCACCCGCTGGTAGATGGGGAAGGATCTGTTCTTCACTTCTTCAAGCACCACCTGAGGAATAATCACGTCGTAGAAGCAGTCCACGTGCTCCAACAAATCGATGGCATGCAAAATCACGTTGGTGTCTAAAACCACGTAGTGTCTACCACCAGACTTGAGTTCGTGCGGCAGGTCCAGCAATACAAATTCAGGAAGATTTCCTTGAGCATCTGGCTTCACATTGGTGATACATTTATTACAGAGTCTGGAATAGCACGGAATATCTGTGCGAAGATAGTGTTCTCTGACGATTTTTGTGCATCCACCATTTCTGGATCTGACGAAAACCTTCTGTGTGGCCGTAAGCCCGGTAGAGAGACGTTTTTTCTGTAACATTTGGCCCAATAAGTAAGTGTTCAACTTGCAATGATGCCTTATTCCAGTTTCTCATCGGGTCTGGTCTTCACACCCGTACCTCCTTTTTCAACATGGTAGAACGCATTGTGTGCGTGGTGCCAAAATTCGAAGGCGCGAAGCGAAAAAGCTGATGGGCCCGGATTGATCGATGGGATTAATTTACGATGGAGAGAAAGTTACAGCAAGAAAAGACAAAAAAAAATGTTCACAAATAAATCAACATGTTGGATCTTGAGGACATTCATTTAATTATATTTCGAAAACCATTTCCAGTATTCTTCATGAAACCCCATTATCACAAAATATAAGAGATTTACAGAATCACTAACTAACTATATTCCCTGGTTCGGGTTGGGCTCAGTCTAAAGTGTGCGCGATGGTACTTGCTCCATGTGCCACTCCTTTGTAAGTAAATGTGGCGGAATATCTCCACACATAAAAAATTTTCCGAACCAAGCAGCTGTGACATTTTACTTTCCATGTAGAAAGAAAAACATCATAAAAATAAAAAGGAAAGAAGAAAGAAAAAAACAACTTATTATCCTCAAGTGTATCCATCGGCTTACGTTTAAAAAGCACGTGTTGAGGCAAAGCCCGCCTCATAAATTTTTCTCAGGACCGAAAAGCTGATGCAGATCTAGGCGCGGGCGGGCGAACAATAGAACAAACCCGAGATGAGGCAGAAAGCGGCCCTCGATTATTCTTCACTTGATCAATCTTTGATTTCCAAGTATATGAGAACAAGAGTCAGGTCATGAAACCAACTCACGTAAAAACTTTCAAGTCCTTTTTTCTTAGTGCTATATAATATTTCAATAGAAAGTAAATTTCGCCCCGCCGCAGGTCCGTCCGATCATAGTTCTGTACTGCACACTTGTCTGGAGTAGTATGGGGCCTCGCCTGCTTCGATCTTGCTTTATCACATACGTTCGTAAATACAGGCGAGGGAAAAGGGAAAAAAAAAAACTACTGTTGAAATCCCCCCTATAGAAAGACGAAAATGTATGGCTCGCATCATACTAACCACACACAAGACTCTCGGGACACTCAAGGCACGCCTGAGTTCCGGGAAAAATACCGGCCGCTACCGGGAAACGATTCCTTCCAGTTTCCTCTGCATCAGCCATCCCGCCAAAACTTTTTCCATGGGCCTATTTCAGCGCCTGCGCTCACAACCCATAGTGACGATTATTTCAGCTGGGCCACAGAATCTGTGCCGCTGCTGGTAGATACTACTGAGCCGGAACCAGACCACTTGCGGAAACACGGTTCTCACGAACATAAAAATGTGCACATTCCTCTGCAAGGCGCCCGTCCGTCGCGCAGATTATCGAACAACAACAAGATACGACATCGCTCCAACTTGTCCAATTCGTACATGGACGAAGGTAGTGAGCTGTTACCTGGATCTTTATTTGCAAGACCTGAACATTTGTTTGGCCCTCGGGTGGATGATTCGCCGCAAACTGCGGATGCGTCTGCGCCAAAAAGTAAGCCGAAACCCAAAGCGAGCAAAAATCCGGGCTTTTTCATCAAGTTGGACGACTTGAAGCCCTCGCATTCGCTGTTGCACAAGGTACAGCATCAGCATCGGGCGATGACGGGGCCTGTATCAGACCCAAACGGAACCGCTTATGAAAAGATGGAGCTTTTTGAGTCCGACGTGTACCTCCAACAAAGCGAGACCGGTGGTGCCAAAAAAAAGCACGAGAATATCACACCATTAATGTTTCCCCCTAACTCGGAGGATCTTGGGTATTTTGGGCAACTTGAGCAGCCAGACCACTCATCGACTTTTGATAGTGACGCTTTTCCAGGCGGCTATTTGAACGTTACTTCAAAGATTCATGATCCGATTGGTCATTCGGGAACTAGCGGCAACAACAGTGATATAGATAGCTATCTCAACTTTCCTGTTGACACGTATACTTCTATGCCGGTATATGACAAGGACCATTTTGAAGACCAGGTGCCTGACTATGCAGAAGAAACGGAAAATACGAAAGTAGAGGCTCATTTCACCCCAATCTCCGGCTTTCATCATGACCACAGCTATTCCCAAAACTATGAAGATAATCTGCATCTGCATCTGCATCACACTGGTCTGCATCATTATGGACACGACTCGCTTCTTGAACAGAATCATAAAGATTCTGATCGTCATTTCACGCAACAAGATCATAAATTTTCCGATAACCATGGCTACCACGGGCACAATCATGATTATCTCCACGATATCACTTATAATCATGGTGCTCATGAAGATTCATCAAAAAACACTCAAGAACATTTCAGTCACTCATACATGGATTCTCGTCAAGAACATCTTGACTACCATGAAGAAGGTCAGTATCAAAATGAAGCCATACAACATCATCAGACCGAAGATGACGCATCGTTCATGAAGTATCCATCTCAGCAATCTTATGATGACTTCTCCTATGAGAAAAAGCAAGCCCACCTTAACCTGGAAAAGAACGCCGATGTACCTTTGGAAGGCGAGTCACTTTCTGATTCCCAATCCACAGCACTAGCAGCGGAATCCTCTGATACTGATCAAGTTGGATCGTCAGACAAAAAAACTGCGGCGAAAAAACGGAAAGGCGTGAAAGGAATTGTTTGTTCTGTATGTGGGAAGCTTATTGTTCGTGACTTTAGTCGCCATATTCGCATCCACGATGAAGCAGGAAGGTTCCAATGCTTATTCCCGCAAGGTTATTGTAAGCATAAGTCGAGAAAATTCAACCGGCCTTACGATTACAAAAAACACTTATTGAATGTTCATTTTAAGTTTGATGATGCCTCTGCTAAGCTCGCTCCGAACTTGACCGAGAAACTACATGTGTGGGGTCAGTGTAACGCATGTGGGGAGCGATTTTTGGCCAATGAATGGTTGGAAGGGCATATTCTAACAACGGACTTGACGCTCAAGTGCTACGAACTACAGCGCCTTTTAAAAATGAATAAGACCGAGCAAGACTCGAGTGAATTATAATGATAATTTTTTTTCCATTGACTGCACGGAGTGTCACTGTGCTACTTCAATTAGCTTTTTTGCAATTAAGATTCGCGTCTGTTGCGATCTTCAAGACGAGCATTTTTGCGCAGTATGTGCAGGCGCGAGCGGTCCGATCTTCTATTTTGGGAACAAAAAATGCTCATATCCGTCATATCTTTGTGCATATCCGAGAAAATTCTGTGCAATGCTAAATTTGCTCACAGCATATAAAAGACATTGTTTTTCCGGGCCTTTTCCAAATTCGTCGGAGATAAAAGACTGAAATATATAAAATCTTTTAAAAATGAATATGGGATCTATGGACATGGCCTCGGCCACCACTCTGATGGCTATGGGTATGGCATCTGCTACTAGTCTGATGGCCATGAGCAGTACAACCGGTATGGACCACTCTCATTCTCACTCTATGCCAAGCAGCTCTGGAATGTCTGGTATGGATGGCATGGGCGGTATGGATATGATGTCGATGAATATGTACTTGACTACAGTTTACAAGCACTATCCTGTTTTATTCAAAGGTCTTTCTGCTTCTACGCCAGGACAAGCATTCGGCATCTTTGTCTTATTTTTCTTCGTCTCATTTCTCACCAAAGGTTTCGAGTTTGCCAAGAATTACCTCGAGCTGAAGGTTTGGAATAACCCTAACTACCAAATTCCTGAGCTGACCACTATTGTCGAGGAGTGTGCATGTGATGATGATAATGATAAAGTTTCGGATGGTGCTGAGGATAGTACTCCCAGTGGGAACCACAAACAATTGTCTGCTTTTACGGTATTAGCAAGAGACATTGTCAGATTCACTCTTTGCTTCTTATCCGAACTTTTTGGTTACGCTATGATGTTGGTAGCTATGACATTTAGCTTGGTTTACTTTTTTGCAGTTGTGCTCGGAATGGCGTTTGGCCGTTTTTTCTTTGAAAGGTTGAGCGATAGAATCAAAGTTCGTCCTGGAGGCAACAATTTCCAGGGCCATCATTGATGTATTTTTAGTTGTCACTTTACTCCACTTCTTACGATTAATGATTAGATGTACGTTTTAATTGATGTGTGTGTTTCTTTTTAAGAGTAGCCTTTTAGATTGTTCCAAACTAGTCTAATATGTCGTTAGCCTTTTTCACGAGCTCGTTATATCTGGACTTGTTGAATGACGTAACATTTGCACTATTGAGCTTCTCGCTGTACATCAATCTCAACAAATTCAAAATCTCCAGTTTCAAGTAGGGCAAGTCTTTCCGCGAAATACTTTGCAACAAATTATGTTCTGTTAAAGTGAACATTTCATAATACTTAGAAGAATCGCTCAAGTCGACCTTATCTTCTTTATCCATCACACTTCGGAGCATTTGTTGAGTCGTAAAGATGTTCAAAATGATCCTCTTGATACCATTCCGGTTGATGATGGGAACAACCTCACCCCCTTTCATAAACGCTCTATTGACATGAGCGGGAAGACCCATAAATATAAATCTTCTTTCCAGCGGATTCAAAATTTCTGCCACCTTCGTCCCGATGAAGTACACTTCGCGGTTCAACAGACTTATAAAGGGATCCGAGTCTGCTGGCTCTGTTATTAAAACAAAGTTATCCCCAAATGATTGACTTATGTGATGCATGGTCTTCAACCTCAAATCATAGCGCAATGCGAGAAGAGAATTTCTTCTAATACTCTCAAATGTTTTGATCACTTCATCAAAAACCAAAATTGCACTCAGATCAAGAGTCAAGTATACATGGTGCGGTTTCTCTGCATTAGATGCTGGAGCCCTTCCATTTTCCAAAATTGTGTAGTCTTGCCTCAATTTATTGATATCTATCTCTCCCCCATTGTTACTGAAGTTCGACACCTTTCTCATGGACGGAAGCCACTTCAATACCCATGATGCAGTCTTCAAAAGAACACATACATGATGGAAGGACTCGTCGTCCATGACGTCATCTCTAGAGACTTCTAAAGCCGATGGACCCACATCGCTTTCGTAAAACATTAAGTCTCGTTCCTTTAACATTAAAGAACTTGCCTCTTCATGGTTTTCCTGATTCATCATCAATTCCTCGGATAAGGCAGTTAGGACATTTGCATTCAACCATTTGTTAAGCCTCAGCACTCTTTGAGTTCTCTCGTCTTGGAATCCTAGATTTATTTCTGTGATATCATGTGATCCACCAGTAGCAAGAAGCTCCTCGTAATAATCTTTATAAAAAGAAGCAAAGTCTTTAAGCATACCAAGAATCAAGTCACTGATTTCTTTACGATAATTGAACGAGGTGTTCAAAGTGAAGCAGGCATTGTTCAAAATCCTTTCAAATTCCACGGCATTCAAATAAACCTGGGGTGTTTTTGACGTCTTTGACAATTGTGATGACTCTAATGCAAGATCATAGTCACCCAAAGCTATGGTGTCTTGGTTAAAATAAACACTCCTCTTGCTCTTGCTCTTTCTTAATTCGACGCCCACGTCACTTGTCATGCATCCATCAAAAGCTTGCTTCAATTGCTCTTTAATTCTTACCAAAAACGACTTTTGCATAACTTCATGGAAATATTGAAAGGGCGGGCTGTTCAAATTGATGTTCTTTTCAAAGTCGGAAAAAAGGTTGTTTGCACCAGCAATGAAAATGAGGAGAAACTCCAGGATTACTCTCATATTAAAAACATTTTTAGGAACTAACACATCAACCATAGTGCTAAATCTTTCGGTGGTTATGTATGGAGAATTGTTGATTCGTTTGTTCACGCCTGATTTTTGTGAACTGACCAGGAATCCAGGGAACATTTCTTCTAGTACTGCTTTCAATTCCTCAGAGGATCCATTGGAATCAGATCCGGCTGCTTCCTCCAATTTGAATAGTTGCTTCTTTGTCAAAACCTGGTGAATTTGACTAGGCATGATCTCTGATCTCACATTGAGAGACTCCTTCTTATCTTCTTGAATATAATTCACAATCAAAGAATTGATTTCCTTGCTCATAAGTCTCCAAACAGTGTTGAAGTCGTATTGAGGCAGAGGCGCTTCCACTACCAGACCTCTTTTCATGTATGATGAGATCTCATCTGTGGAGCGAATCTTTTTGACAATTTCACAGGTGATCTTATGCTTCAGCAAAACAATCAAACATTTGAGGAAGAAAGATCCAAAATACTCCTGAAGAATATGGACTGAAGAATCGTAGAGGCTTTGTCCGCTTATTGTATCTTGTGAGTTATTGTGTTCCAAAGCTCTGGCCTTTTCTAATCTGGAGAGCTTATGGATATTCAGCAGTTTACACTCCTCTGTAATCTGATTGATCATGTACTGTAACTCCTGCTGTAGCGAATTAAGAAGAATCTCAGTTACCAGTTGTAGCTTGTTAAGTTTGGATGCAGTGGAAAGCAACATGTATATGTAGAAGTAGGATGCAGTTGAAGGATTCAGGTTTGACTCTAGGAGGAGCGCATAGTTTGTCTTTGGTCTATTGCTTTTTGAGAAGTGTTGGTGTAACATTGGGAGTTGGGATTCAAGAAACTTCTGGGTATTTTCGGTCAAGCAAGCTGATATTTCGTTAATGTCCAAATTTGCCGAGTTGTAAACATACAGTTCCAAAGTGGTCAGGTTATTAATGAGAGTCATGAACGAGGTGATCTGCGGGCTATTTGAGTGTATCATGCTGCTCCATGACTCCTTTGTGCTCAGGGTACTTTTTAAATAGATCTCATTTTGAAGCTCATCCACAATCATATCGTATAAGTTATTGGACTGCACTTCGAGATAATTTTGTGTAGCGTTCATAGACAGTAACGACCATAAATTGTACAAAGAGGCTGTCTTATATCCATCAGCAATTACGTCATAGACTTCGTGTATCTTTTTCTCTGCGATAAGTTGGTCGATCTGGGCCGGAATATCACGCAAATACTCCATTGCATCCAAGATCTCAATCATTTCGGAGTACTTGGTTGAGCTTTGATCCAAGTCTTTCAAAAACGTGGAACGATCTCTCATATCCCTGGTACTGCTTTCAATGAGGTCTTTTATTCCCTTTGAGTCATGTTGTGAATCTTTGGCAATCGATATAAGTTGATGGTACAGCCCGATACTGTTATTGAATGTCTCGTGGTTCTCAACCACTGCTGCCTTAAGGCTTTCACCGGTGGCCTCACAAAGTTCATCAAATTCAGATTTTCTATGTGCAAGTCCAACAGACGTGTCATCCAAAAAAGAGATCGCCAATTCAATTGGCGTGACTTCGCCCTGAACTAACTGTGGCCAATCATAACGAATATCCTTATGGACAGACTTGAGGTCGGCCAAAGATTGGATACTTTTTTGCACTTCATCCTCGGACACATTTCCGGAGAATGCCATGCTAATTGCACGGTGCCGGTTGCCCACCATTTTTGATTCACAGTAATATCGATTCTTGGAATCTTGCGATTTTCGAATCAATCTTAGCAGCCGAGCCTCGTGTCAAACCGGATTGCTGGAGAGGCACGGGTGCTGAGTTGGCTTTAGTAGTCAGTGAAGGCCTTATGGTACACACACGAGCTATAGTGATTTATCCTGGGGATAATTTTCAAAAACATATCATAATTGAAAATTGAAAAATCCGAAAAGACATAGGAAACGAATTTTGAGCTGGTAACAAAATTTCACACAAGATCCCCTTATTTTTTTTTCTTTAATTTAGCCTAAATTGGCAGTATTGTTAAAGGGGACGCGAGCGCGCCGCATGCATCGCTCGAGGACGTGTTTGGAAAATGTCCATCTAAGTTAATTTAATTTATTTTTTAATACTGTTGATTACGAGATTCCATTTATGCATACAACGATATCATGGTGGATGTCATTGATCTACTGAGTGACCCTTATGAACCTGAGCATATACAGGCATACTCTGTTTACGAAGAGGAAATCATAGAGTACGTACAGCGGTTTATATCATTATTCAGTTGGTGTCCCAAGTACTAATTAGCCAGTTTGACAGATGAGATAAAAGCACCCGACATACCTTACCATACTCCACATCCACAGGAATTGAACCAACACATAAGTCCCCAATCAAGTCCTAGATTGGGCCAATATTTGAGTCAATATTTGAGTCAAGATAATTCAAAACTTAACTCGTCCGCTTCACCTTCTGCCGTACAACTGAAAGATAATCTCTTGGACCTAGGGAACTGGTTGAGCTCAGATGATGATTCTGATACCTTTATCTCTCACCCCACGCCACAAAAACGAAAAGCAACGTTTTCAAAGGAGTCTGTGCAAAGCCCATTTAGTCAACTCAAAAAATTTTTACTCTCTTCACCTGTTGCGGAACAGATAAATGGATCTGAGTACTGCCCTGAGCCTGATTCCATTTGGAATGACTTGGAAGACTCTCCTTCAACGAGTAAATATTCGGAGTCTACCATGAAACTCACACCTAACTTTGTTCCCACTGCCAAAAAGAGAAAAATACCAATTCTGAACATGATATCGGACCCCATAGAAAGTAGTTCGCCCATGAAATCTCCACCCCCGTCCAAAAAACTGAAAACAACTAAACTGAAAACGACTGACATTACTGATCGCTCAGGTAAGGCGTGGAAGGATGCTAACAAAGTGACCAGAAGAAAAACAGAAATAATGAGTGAAATGGTGATCGAGATTTCGCTTTGTCTTCAAAAAAAGATTCAAACTGACTACTTCAAGAGCATTTTCTTGCTACCGACAGTAAGAAACTCATATCTTGAGCTTCCTTTGATCTCGTGGAAAAGGAGGGTGACTGCAAAGTATAATAAAAATGAAGATGTTTTTGTTCCATGTGAGTTGACAGAAATTTCAGAGAAAGTGCTACTACTATTGTACGAACCTGGGGATCTAGTGGACAAACTTAAAAAAGGTTTAGTATCAGTTGACATAGAAAGAGCCAAAAAAAGAGCTAGTTCAGAGGATCTGCTGAAGGATTACTTTGTTTTCTTGATGGTGCCTTGCTTCAGTGAGTATTTGCGCAAATTGCAAACTTTGGAAAACAGACAATATCGAGCTAGGACGCTTCAGCAACTAGGGCAAACTCAACTGTCAAAGAGTAAAGATAAAGAAGCTCTGATTTCAGCCGCCGAGGTACTGAGGCTAATAATTGATACAGAGGTTCAAATGGGAATCAACATTTTCACAACGAAAACTGTGGAAGAGAGTATTGATTGGCTTCACTCTTTTACGTATACTATTGGGTCCTCCATATATGATAAGTTCGAGAGAAACCCCGAATTTGCCAATATTGGAACTATTAGACTGGGGTCAACCCCGAAAGGCACCTTCCTCGAGATTATGAAAAAGTTTAACTTAATGACTGAGCCCAAAGCGGAAAATCTTTACCAATACTATGCTTCTCCATTAAGCTTATACAAGAGGTTTGTTGAGCATGGCGACCTTGGGTCCGTTGGTGGTAGAGGTATTATCCCACCATCTGCCAGTAGAGCGATGAATAAGGTTTTCACGTGTCGAGACCCGAACGCGGTCATCACCGATTAATTGTTATTTTTATGTTTACTCACTACACTCTAGTATGCCAATATGAGCCTTTTGTCTGTATTAGTTTTATGTATATACATGATTTCATCCCTCAATTCATGACGTAATTTGATTAACCGCCTTCAAGTCATCTTGAGAAAGGCTCTCGGCCAATGGCTGAAGTGCATTGACGCGTTCCTTGAGCTGAGCAACCTCAGCATCGGTAAACTTGAAGTCGTATTGCTTGAGCTGTGCGAAAATGTTAAGAGTTCTGTCGATGCAAGAAGTTTGAGTTTCAGGACTCAAAATCTCAATAAGATTCTGAACCAAGTTGAGACTGCGGATTTGGTCTGATCTCTGTGCGCCCGAGCCCGTCGATAACACAGCTGAGATCAAAGAGAGCTTTCTAAGTAGAGACTTATGGTCTTTGGTACTCTGCTCCAAACCAAGGCAGCTCAACCCGTTAAGATCAATGAACTTAGTTGTGGCGGTTTCATTGTTTCTAATCACACTTGCTAATGCGAATGTAGACTTCCAGTGCAACTCCTTCGGAGTGCTGGAGCTCGAAGCAAGCTCTATAAGTTTTTCAAGACCTCTTTCCTGCTTCACAAACGCATCTTGACTTTGTGGGTTGTTTTGAGTGGCGATAGCTACGATAGAAGCAGATAACACCTGGAAAGTTTGCTTATCACTGTATAATTGGTCGATGACTGCGGGCCAAAGCTTCATGTTCTCGATGTTGTTAGCGTTATCAAGGTTTTCGATAAGCATTTCAAAGTTCTCCAATGCGACTTCTTTGTGTTCATCTTCAGCCTCTGGATTAGCAACTACCATCATAGACTGTTTCATGAGAGTTGGCTCATCGGGACCTCCAAAGAGCTGCAGCAACATTTTAGGATCTGGTTGTCCGACTTTTTGCTGGGCCTCCTTGTCGCCCGTTTGTTGCGCGATGGACCACTGCAATAATTTCTCCATATTCTCAAATGTGTATTAATGGAAGTTATACGATTTCGAATATCTGTTTGAGGGAGCCATATTAAAGCCTTAATGAAGAGACACCAGAGGAGATGGCTTCTGTATACAGGACATTCTAGAAAGTTCGGGGTCGATCGAGGCCTTTTGAAGGCTGGCATAGCTGAGAATTTGTTTCTACGGGTTTTCAAGGCTCAAAATTAAGGACCAGCCATAACATCAAAAAATTATATATATATATATATAGATAGATATGTGAAACACATATCTCTAGCATTGCTGACGGTGGCTATTTCTTACCTACCAAATCTTGAAAACCCCGTAATTGCATGAGCAAGACTGTCCGCTGGTCCTTTGGCATGCGCTTATCCGGGCAACCTCGTGTACAGGTATGTCTTTCGCGACAAGGGCAAATAACCACTAGAGGCTGCAAGGAAACAACGATATTCAGACTCAAAAGCCATTAAACATAGGTTATGGTATCAAATTCTGCCTCTTTTAAACTCTTTGAAGTCCTCCTTAATACTCTAAAAAAATTGGTCTTTAAAAATTGTGTTTTCGAATTTCTAAGCCTATCTAGAGATGTACCAAATCGTAATGTTAGAGAGCTGAAAATGAGAAAGTGAATTCTCGCACTCAGTAATGCGTTTAAACAGATTTGAAGGAAATGAAAGTATGATTGTTCTAATGACCCTCATTATCTCATCAATTGTATCGGCAAAAATAAGTTTTTAGCCTTAGAGCTCTTGAATTTCTACAAATCAACGCATATAATTTATTTTAGATTTCCCGTAAGCAATTTAAATCTAGACAAACTGTGGAGGTGGTGTGCTTCTAATGGTGCGACTGGCAATTTTTTTTATCGAAAAAATGACGGAGGATGGTAATCCGCCGAAGAAAGTCCGAGCCGACGAGTGCGTGTCTGACATATATAAACCCGCACGGTGCGCACTCGTCACCTGCGATTTCGGAGGAAATTAGAATTCGTTATTATCAATTTCTTTTCTTTTTTGATACCAATTGATTCGCCTACTTAAATACGCCATGTCTTTATCTAACAAATTGTCCGTGAAGGATTTGGATCTCGCCAACAAGAGAGTCTTTATCAGAGTCGACTTCAACGTCCCTCTTGACGGCACCACCATCACCAACAACCAAAGAATTGTTGCTGCCTTGCCAACCATCAAGTACGTGTTGGAGCAAAAGCCTAAGGCCGTTGTCTTGGCCTCTCACTTGGGTAGACCAAATGGCGAGAGAGTCGAGAAGTACTCTTTGGCTCCTGTCGCCAAGGAGTTGCAATCCTTGTTGTCTGAGCAAAAGGTTACTTTCTTGGACGACTGCGTTGGTGCCGACGTCGAGAAGGCTGTCAACGGTGCCTCTGCCGGTGAGGTGTTCTTGTTGGAGAACTTGCGTTACCACATTGAGGAGGAAGGCTCCAAGAAGGTCGATGGTAACAAGGTCAAGGCCTCTGCCGAGGATGTCGAGAAGTTCAGAAAGGGCTTGACCGCCTTGGCTGACGTCTACGTTAACGATGCTTTCGGTACCGCCCACAGAGCCCACTCTTCGATGGTTGGCCTCGACTTGCCTCAAAAGGCGGCCGGTTTCTTGATGGCCAAGGAGTTGGAGTACTTCGCCAAGGCTTTGGAGAACCCAACCAGACCATTCTTGGCCATCTTGGGTGGTGCCAAGGTTTCTGACAAGATTCAGTTGATTGACAACTTGTTGGACAAGGTCGACATCTTGATTGTCGGTGGTGGTATGTCCTTCACCTTCAAGAAGGTCTTGGACAACATGCCTATTGGTACTTCTCTTTTCGACGAGGCCGGTTCCAAGAACGTCGAGCACTTGGTCGCTAAGGCCAAGAAGAACAACGTCGAGATTGTCTTGCCTGTCGACTTCGTGACCGCTGACGACTTTAACAAGGACGCCAACACCAGCACTGCCACCCAAGAGGAGGGTATCCCAGACGGCTGGATGGGTCTTGATGCTGGTCCAAAGTCCAGAGAGATCTTTGCTCAGACCGTTGCCAAGGCCAAGACTATTGTCTGGAACGGTCCACCAGGTGTCTTCGAATTCGAGAAGTTCTCTCAAGGTACCAAGGCTTTGTTGGACGCTGCTGTGAAGTCTGCTGAGGCCGGTAACACCGTTATCATTGGTGGTGGTGACACCGCCACCGTTGCCAAGAAGTTTGGTGTCGTCGAGAAGTTGTCTCACGTCTCCACCGGTGGTGGTGCCTCTTTGGAATTGTTGGAGGGTAAGGAATTGCCAGGTGTTGTTGCCATCTCCGACAAGCAATAAGTATGACGACAAGTTTGATATTTGTCATTTCAATTTATGATTACTTGAAAATATTTCTTTGTAGTTATTGCACACGCTAAATCTTATAAAAAGTGTTTGGTGGTAATGTAAAACGGCCAGCGGCAAACAATAAGCCCTTTCACAATTTAGAAGCTCCGCTCATTATTTGAGACCACGATTTTTCTGTCAATTCTTCGTACTTTGTCTTGTTCAACCAGTAAATCAATTCCTTTCCGTCTTCTCCCTTTGGAAGTTTTTGGTTCTTGAATTGGTTCTTTGGAACCTTATGATTGTGAGATACTTGAATGTATTGCGACCCAATCTTGATAAATTGTGGAATTGCGTACTTGGGTAAAGTACCACTAACATGTTGGTATAACTTGTCCAATACTTCCTGGTCACTCATCCCATCCTTTGGATCGATGACCGCAAAACCAGCTCTTCCCTCATGATTAGGAACTTGCACTCCAACGACGACTGATTGCTTAATAGCACCCGATCCGGCAAGTTCATTCTCAACCTCTGTAGCCGAGACGTTCTCAGATTTCCAACGAAAAGTATCACCAAGCCTGTCAACAAAGTACAATAAACCATCCTCATCCATTTTCAACAAGTCCCCAGATCTAAACCATGCATCACCTTTCTTGAAAACGTTTGTTACAATTTTAGAGTTGGTTGCCTTCAGATTACCGTAGTAGCCTTGAAATGATCCTTCAATATTCTTCGGGTTGACAATCTTCATCAACAACTCGCCTGGGTCATTGAGATTTGCTTTCGTGCAAAAGCCACTCAGAGGATCCCTCCAGATTTCACTTTCGTCATCAGGGTTCATTTTGACAATCACTTGCGCCGAAGACAAAATGGTATTGATAAGTGAGCCATACTTTCTACATGCACCCACCCCGAAATCCCCGAATTGGAGGTTTGTGGTCGCAATCGGTGACTCAGTAGACGCATAAAACTCACCAACACCTTCAATATTGAACCGCTGTTTAAACTCTTTCCAAATGTCACGGCGCAAACCATTTCCATACGCAATTTTCACATTATGGCTTTTTTGATCTGGGTGGAATTTCGCGTTCAACAAATAACGACAAACCTCACCGACATATTGAACATGAGTGGCATTCACAAGCTTGGCTTGGGTCCAAAAAGTGGAGGCGGAGAATTTCTGACACACACTTACACATCCACCAGTCGCGAGAGCAGGACAGACACCCAACATGGCAGCAGTGGAGTGATACAAAGGCATTGCAGTCATAATGTTAGCATTCTTGTCGATTTTCATAATAGTCCCAAAGAAGGCTCCTGCCATGAAAGCTTTTTTCCAAGAAAGAATTGCAGGTTTTGGCAAGCCAGTAGTGCCCGATGTATATATGAGCAAACAGCATGATGAATCTGTATCAGACGGTCTTCTGGTAGTATCAGGAGCTCTATATTTTGGACTAGACTTATCGCTCAAAACATTGATCAATTGTGTTTCGTTCATGTAGTGGATCTTAACCTTTGGAAATTGTTCGTGAATGCTTTGCTCCGTTTCCCTTATAGGTCCAGCGCAGTCGGGATCAACAAAAACCTGACTCACATCGGCACTTGCAATGCAATGAACCAAAGGTTTACCTTTGGTATTGTAGTTCAAAAATGCAGGTAAAGCACCGATATTCCATAAGGCAAACCATAAAACAATAAACAATGGTTTGTTCATACAATCCACACCGATGGTGTGCTCTGACGTGATACCATAGTCATTTTTCAAAATGTAACTAAGCCTCAAGACCATATCATAAAATTCTTGATAAGTGTATGACTCTACAGCATACTGATCATCATAGATTGGGAAACCTTTGGAATCTTTCTTCACAGGAATGGAGTCTCTTGGACGCGGAAACGAAATAGCAGTCCTCTTGGGGTATTTGAAAGAAGTTTTTTCAAAAGAATACCAATAACTGGCCCTTTTTCTAAACACATCAAAAGCATACGGCACGAGGCGCCTAGCAAGTTTTTGGATAAGCATAAGATCTTGAGCCACATGATATTTGGCATCGAGCAACTGCGAGCCCACGACGGCAGCAGCAGCAATTTCAAGACCCGACATGAATTGAGAATTGTTTGGAAGCAGAGGATCAATCGGAAATAAGAAAGCCCAATGAATTTAGTTTAGGAAAAAAAAAAGGAAGTGAATGTGACGAACGAGGGAGTAAATGTATCTCTAAATCGGAGTGGAGTAGAAAAATCGCATGAGATTTACCGGACTAATAGGGTAATTTCCGAGAACGCATGTGCCGAAGGCCAATCTATATGCATACCGCAGAACTTCACGAGTTTCCTTTATGCATCCTTTTGTTGAATGATAATCCAATCAATGATTTTCTTTTCATTGAATTGTCACTCAGGACAAGCCAAAAACTATGAATTCTACAAGTCAGTATTTTTCAAAGAAAGCGACTCTTATTATCTAGCTATTGCAGTCAAATGACCGCTTTCACATGGTTCGCAACCTGAACATTCCCTCCGAGGTTCGCATGAAAATTCACGTTCCTGTCCGCACACTGCATCAAACCCCAGAATCGCTTGAGTTTGCATCTGTTGACAAAACTGCAATATCCTATTTATCTCGATGGCTAAAGCTTAGCCTCACTTGAAATTCAGCCAAGAGCCAGGTGCCCCTCCGCGCCCAGTCCCGCGATCGTCACTCAAATGAGTAAACTTCATTGACTTATTCCAAGAAACAATTTCCTGAAATCGTTCGCTCAACACTGTTACCACATCCGCGGCCTTTTCTCTCACTGAAGGTGGTTGATCCGTCCAAAGCCCTTGAAAAATGAGTTTCTGGATGATTGAACCATTGGAAAAGACATCTTCGGGCTGAATACAGCAGTATAAATGTGGCTGCAAAACTTTCAACAAGACTTCATAAAAAAATACTTTGATACTGTCCCGCTCAGTCGATGATAGTGCTTGATCGAGTAACCTTGATAGCTCCACATGCAGATTACATTTTGTTTGACTCGCACAACAGTAAAAAACCCCGCTTAATTTAAAGATACACCTATTACGAATAGGTTTTGCCATCACTGGGGTACCCAAGTAAAGATTGCAGAAAAGCCTGAAAATAGTAACTTCCAGTAATATGACTGGCTCAATATGCTTGTTTAATTCATATTCTGCTAATTGAGATCCTTTATCTACCTCAAAGTTATCATCAGAGGTTTCTTGGATAGTAACAGTCCCAGCAGTGGCCCCTGCGGAAACGACAGTCTCCCGGGCCAATTTCGCAGCCACAGCCAACCGGAAACCTTGATCCCAATTCCAATGCTCCCATAGAAAAGTGAAGGCTAAATCAAGAAGGGAAAGCTGTAGGGACGGAGATGCTGAGGTCGCACTATATATAACCAAAGTATCAATGATCGTTTCCAAGAAGTCACACAAACCTCCATGAAAATGCTGGGCATTTGTGTATGGATCTCTGAATGAAGTGGCGCAAACAACTCTAAAAAGACCCAAACATCTGTTTGAATAAAGCGGATCATTTAGTAGAATTTGGGCCAACTCCAACTCCTGGTCCATTGCGTATTTGTTTGTTATGCGTGAGGGCGGTAACCTTATACTAGGAATCAATAATTCTGAGAGTCTTATCTCTGTGGGCTCAAATGGTAACTGTGCCACGTCTTTATTCATTCTTAACAAATCCTTTACCAGGTACAATACTCTGGGCCGTCCAGGAAGAGAATGATGGGAATCGGAACTTTGTGAAGTCGCCCGGTGATCATTTGCAGTCGCTGACGAATTATCTTCTTCGTGATCATTATGGATTTCATCTTCAAAAAGCGCAGAGTTTTCATTACGGCCTCTCCATCGGTCCAATATACTTTTTCGCTCCAGTTCTTTTGATACCTTTTGTGAGCTGTTACCGTTAGAAGACTCTGATTTTGATTGAAACTTCATCTTCAAGCCTGAGGCTGAACCAGTTCCCAGTAGGGGGAGTTTATCACTTGAAGATATATTTTTTATACCTCTTCCTCTTTTCACAAATCCGCGGATCGTCAAGAGAACAGACGCCAAAATTATTGACCCAAATACCAGAACCAAATATATATAAATAGCGTTCGCTATCAAGGCGGTGTCGTCTAGTAGCATCATAGATTCTGGGCTATTTAGGTGAGGATTTAGAAATTTTCTTACGAAGATTCAATAATTTTTTTGAGGGTATAGTATGGGTGTTCCGTTCACCAAAGGTTTTTTTTTTTATTTTCAACTTTTCTTTTGCACCCAAACTTGTCAGTGAGTTTGTCCCACTCTTGCTGCAGCCCAGTGCGCGGCAATGCTTACGAGAGTTGTGGCCAGTTTTTTTTTGACCTTTGCGAAACCTTTGATTTGCAGCTAAACTCGTCACGTGAGGCGCGGTTTGAAGAAGATTGATTCAAAGCCTGCTGATTGAAGAATGACTTCTCCTAAAGTACTTGGTTTGCTCATAAAATAACCATGTTTTGCCGTTCAGGCTTTTACTTCACGAGGAACATGAGCGTGTTGAATATCATATCTAAGACCGCTGGCTCAAGACTCAGTCTTTCCGTTCCAAGAACCAAGCCCATGACCAAAATGTTTCTGGGGCTTCGTTTATCAAGACCATACTCTTCCCTCTCGCACAACACACGTACAACTGCGACTGTAGCACCCACGGAAGGAAAGACGATGAAAGCGATAAAAAATGCTTATCCTGTGATTTCTAGTAAAGCAGCAGGATACTGGTTGGTTTGTACTTCTGGCCTCATTTTTGGTATTGTTGTAGTTGGTGGCTTGACCCGTTTGACTGAATCGGGCTTATCAATCACCGAATGGAAGCCCGTCACAGGTGCAATCCCCCCTCTCAATGAGGCCGAATGGCAAGAAGAATTCAAGAAATATCAAGATTCTCCAGAGTTCAAGCAGCTCAACTCCCATATAACTTTGGACGAATTCAAGTTTATTTTTGGTATGGAGTGGGGTCATCGTTTCTTAGGCCGTTGTATTGGAATGTTCTTTATCTTGCCTGCTCTATACTTTTGGAAGACCGGAAGATTCAGTGCCATTGTTTCCAAAAGGGTGGTTGGCTTAACTGGATTGTTAGGATTGCAAGGTGCCATTGGTTGGTGGATGGTGAAGTCGGGCTTGGATGAGGACCAGCTAGCCGAAAGAAATTCCAAGCCAACAGTTTCACAGTATAGACTCACAACACATTTGGGTGCTGCATTTCTTATGTATTTGGGTGTTTTATGGACTGCGTATGAGATCCTTAATGAAAACCGCTGGCTTAAAAGTCTTAACACCGATCCTAAAAAAGTCACGGAAGCGCTCGCCAAATTAAACAGTCCTGCCCTCAATAAAATAAGAACTATGGGATTAGGACTTCTTGTGTTGACCTATTTCACGGCCATGAGCGGTGGCATGGTCGCAGGTCTCGACGCAGGATTGATCTACAATACCTTCCCCCACATGGGTGATGACTACATTCCTTCTAGAGGTGAACTTATGTCTCCCGTGTTTGCCAGAAAGGAGGATCTTTCAGACATGTGGTGGAGAAACCTCCTCGAAAACCCCACGACTGTGCAGTTGGTTCACAGAATACTTGCCACCTCCACCTTCTTTGCCATTCTCGCAGGTCACATGTATGTAAACCGCAATAAGGCAGTCATTCCCGCCCGTGCCAAACGCACATTTCACGCTGTAATGGGATTAGTGACTCTTCAGGTCACATTGGGAATTTCGACATTGATTTACTTGGTCCCTATTCCTCTCGCCGCTGCACACCAGGCAGGCGCATTGGCTCTTCTCACTGGCTGTTTGGCTTTTGCTGCAAATGTTAAGAGACCCAGACCACAGACTGTGAACTACATCAGCACAGTGATGAAAAATCAGCTTCTCAAGAGACACTAATAGTGCAGGGCACTTTTGTATATAGTTTTAAAGCGTTGGCTCATGTAAGTATCAATAGAGTACTACCATACTCAAAATATAAATAGGATATTTACCATATTTTCTTGCTCGACATTTCGTATCTATGCACCTTTTGTAGCGAGTCAAACTTAGGTTCTTCATTATTTTTCGTAGACTTAGTTTTCTTTTTAATGAATTGAGCGTTTCTTTTCTCCTCGAGAGTAGGTGGAATATTTTCCCCGTAGTCATACAAGTAAGACCTTGTAGTTGGGTTGATAGACGACGACTCCGTATTGGGAACTCCAGGAAGAAAAGAGAATTCAATCTCAGATTGGCTCTGATCACAAGAATCATCATTCGTATCTTCCACAAAACTGATGTCGGCGTCTCTCAAATAGGGCGGGCAATGTAACAGTAAATCTGTATCTGATGCAAAGGGTTTGGAAGTATCAGTTGACGTATGATTCTTTTTCTGAGGGGGATATATGTCACCGTTATCTTCAAAAATAATAGACTCGTTCTTCGGATTTGCGCCTGTTTTTGAGGTTACCTTGAACAGAATCGCTTTAGCCCTTAGGCTTTCTTGATACTCTTCGTGCGCATGTGTGATGAAGCGAGCCCATTTTAAAAGCCATAAACTCAAAAGAAGCCTCGTTACGAGTAAAATCACGAACGCCAAGGCAATTAATACAAAGCTTGATGCAATATTCAGGAAATGCCATGAAGTAGGTAGAAAGAAAAGTCGTATGTCTTTGAGGGCCATCCTAAGAAAGCAGATTGTTAGGGATATGATGGGAAGACCGATTCTTTTGGTCAAGATGATGTAGTCCGAAGCCTCGTGCAGTGTTGTAGTTTTTGAATTAGAGGTGAAAACCTCCTTGAAGTCGGAGCTAAGAACGTAGAGGAAGTTCTCATAAATTCTGGGCCGGATGAGGTTGAATTTATTAATGTAACAATGTTTGACCCAGTCGACCATGATCTCGCTGCCAAGAACCACCACCGAAGGACCAAATATTGCACCAAACCATTTGTTCCAGGATTTCCAGCTGTTAGGTATCAAGCCAAGCTGTGTGCTACTCAATTGAGATAAATTTCTCAAAGCGATCACAAAAAGCATGATTGACAATTGGAAACGCTCGGTGAGATCGGACATGGTTATTTGGAACAACCCTTCTCGCTCGAATTTCTTAAACACAGCACCTTTCAACTCACTGAATTGATTGGAAAGCAACAATGCTAGGAGGGCATTGGAATAGGAGTTTGCAGCTACGTGTAAAGCAACTGACTGGTAAATGAGCGCATACGAGTGGCACGCAAAAAAAATCAACGTAGCTAGGGAGAAAAACACGAGTTTTCCTATCTTTTTGGGGGTCAAGTTAGTCAACGGGAGCCCCACAAGCACCGTGAAAACCTCTTGAGCGATACTAGATAGGAGTTTATCAGTAACTTCCAATACACCGAACATGACATATAATTTGATGTGGGCCTGTCCTCTGATGTCATGGTACAACCTAGAGACTTCGAGTAAAGGAGTGGACAAAAGAGCCACTGACGACAAGATAAGAAGTAAAGTGATTAAATCACGCTTTACAAAATGTAGTTTTCGTATAAGTATTGCCAGGTTTCGCTGAGGCAAGCACAAATATTCTTTGATAGCAGTACAAGAAACAATGGCGATTTTAAGTGGAACCAAAGTGAACAAGGTGAGGAACGCGTTTGAGCATACAAGAAGCCCAAAGAAGATAAACTTCTCCAAGTAATATGGCACTTTGACCATGTTCGTCAATTGTTCCCGGGCTTTATTAATTTCTCCTTTATTTTCTGGAGAGCTTGTTTTCGTGGAAGCATTGCCTGGTAAGTTAAGTTCGAGGACTAGAAGCCGATACAAAGAAACGAGTTTTTGTCTGGGGGTCTTTATTTTTGTCCCTTTTTGAGGTGTGCCATTTATGTAGCTAAGAAACAGACTTGTAGTCAGCGAACGGGGCCGACCGCTGCTAGTCGTATTCACCGTAGTACGGTTTGATTGTATTGGCAAGGCATTTATCGCAGAAAAAGAACTACCGCGACGCCGTATTCTCGCATGTTCATTTTTATCTCCTTGGATTTGGCCAGGATCTACCATCACAATATTAGGATCTGTCCAAGGATTTTGAGCTATAGTATCTGTTCTCTAATATTTATATATTCTTAAATTTAATATGTGGCCGGGTCTTGATCTTATAGTCTCAGGTAATGCTAAGCAGATAATGACGTGCGACCGATACACTACCGAGCAGATCCACAGCTTCCCTCCACTTCAAAACACTGTATGCAGGCACCACACTGGGGCCCCAAGTTTGATCAGTTGGGTTGGAATGATTAAACTCAGAACCCAACAAATTATAGCCACACGAAGGTATTGCATACTTTTATGACACCTATAACCTACTTTATACAACCTTTAAAGAATGGAGACCTTAACAGTGAAAGATTTCATCGAACATTTGAGCCCAGTTTCGGGCAAGGACTTACTCTCGCCTACAGAGGCGTCGCTTCTACAGCTTAAAATCGCAGAGCTCGTTTTGGATTACTCGGTCGACATCTCGCTTCTCAAATTTTTGAGCAGATTCTTAACTCCAGAACTTTATGATGAGCTTGTTGAGGAAAAAAATATCGAGCATCAATGCGGATACCTTCTTTGCCGCCAATTACCGAAGCAAAAAGTGCGTCGGGCCTCTAACGTCGATGGATCTCTTCAAACGGCAACACAATTTCGTATTTACAACAGAAAGCCGTCAATAATTCTCCCCAATACCTATTTGTCGCAATACTGCTGCAAGGAGCACTATCAAGCATCTCTTTTTTACCGTAACCAACTCTCACTGGAGTCCCTAATCTCCAGAAAGGGCATTATGGAGGTTCCTCCATTTGCAGAGACCGAAGGGGTTTGGTATGAGAACAATGTGACATGCTTGGAAGAAGTGCTAGCAAAACATCGTGAATTAAAACAACAAGGTAAGTCTTTGGGAGATGTGATTGCCATGATGAATGGCTTGTCAGTGGCCGATGGCGATAATGAAACCGCAGAGTTGGTCAAACTAATTGAGGATTTCGAAATCATCGAAAATCAGGACCCAGAGTTTAGTGAGCCAGGCTTTGATCTAGAAGCAGAAGGTACCGATACAGCCGCAAAGGGAGTTGAAGGCTACACTACAAGTGTTCGGCTTCATTGAAAATAAGGGTCTTGACCCAAGGGTACTTCTATTCATTTTTTACGAATACTTCACTCTAGACGATAACGATTTTTATGAAAATACTAAGGCTTAGCGAGCTTATGAAGGGGATTTACTTGATTTTTTGCCCGCCTCTCTTTTTTCATTCGTAGTTATTCTAAAGACAAAACAAGGTTTAATTTATTTAACCTCACTTAAGCTATATTGAGTCGTCTCCTAAACTCGTAGCCCATTTTATATCCTCTGAGACCGACTTGTTCGAGATAGTTACCCAAAGTCTTGCCTCTAAGCTTGAGTTCAGATTCAGAAATTTGCCTGCCTTGTTTATTTTCACGGCTTCTGTAGAATAAGTCAGAATGTGCACACACACAATCTCTGCGTAAAAGTTCAATCAATTTTTCAAACTTCCCGCAGGTATTTGCATAATTCTTATTCATCCTATCTTGCAACAATTCTCTCCTCTTCCACAAAGGACTGTTTTCGGAAACTTTGTATTTTAAAAAGAACAGTTCAACCTCATCATCAATTGCTTTAGTTGCAGTATCTAAAGGATCAACCCATTCTTTCGTAATTTGCCGCCGCAATTTACCCAACTGAGTAGCAACCCTGGATTCTTTTACGGAATCTTGCCCATACTTAGCTTTCAACTCCTCTAGCTTCATCAAAAACTCCCATTCGGCTTCCTTCAAAGCCATATCCTCGTGGTATCTTCTAGTATACATCACCTCATCCATCGAATAACCCCCGGAACCTCTTACAGCATAACCATCACCGACCATTCTCTCGCTTAGACTTTCGGATTGAGAAGCATCTAGTTTCCAGATAAATTGCTTGCGTATTACCCTCGTCAGCTTTTTTATATCTATAGCCATTTTCTTCATACGTCTTTTGTCTTTGGCTGGCGATCTGATAAAATGGGCTTGCATAATACCCGCCAGGGTGCTTCTAATTTGGACCTTGAAAGGCCCTCGTTTGTTGACAATCTTTTGGTATTTTTCCAAATAATGTCTTTTGTTCAATAGATACTCGATCTCCGGCTTGACAATAGACTCTATATAGTCCATATCGTAAGCCGATTGAAGCACACTCAATTTCGTTGACCCCGGGAAAACGTTCACAATTTTTGGGAGCTGTAGCGATTGCTGATGCATACTTTGAGAAACATAAGGTAGTTTGAAAGGATTTGGGATTTTCCCTGCTAGTTGTAATCTTTTCAAGTAATTTCTCACAACCCATGAGGCATTATCCCTACTTTTTGCTAAATTTAGCTTGTACTCTTTGTCACTTGAAAAAACAATTCGTGGACTTCTATCCTTTTGTCTTGATAAGGCACGTTTCGCTTGGAGAGGATGCAATTCTTTTAGATGACCCGCGTCGATTACTTTCTTATGCTTCTTGTAATCAAGAGCCCATTTGCTCTTACGTAACTGCTGATTGCGGTCAGCAAGTACTAATTCGACGAGACCTTTCCATGCTGAAGAGCTACACGGCTCTTTATTAATTGCACACAATTTTTCAACGAGATCGTGGCCTTGCCAAAGCTGACTATGTATAATATGGTCCTTGACATGATGATTCTTGGGCCTAACAGAGAATTTTTGAATTGTGTTATGCCTGATCTCCGAAAGTAGATAATCACGATACTGTAGACTATTTATTCTTGCCTTTTTCACTTCATTCTCGAATTCTGCAGAGGAGGTCTCCTCTGTCTGAAGTATCGCTGGTTGGGCACGTATTCTTCTCAATCCGCGGGTGATTTCTCGAAACAAAGATCGTAGAATAATTCCTTGATCAAGGGAGGATGTAGCTTTCATTGCAACTAATTTTTAGGTTTGGGGTTTGAGGAGAGTTGGAAATATTTGAAAAGGAATGTGATAGAAATAATTTGCAACATAGACAGTGATGCGCCCCAGGTCATCACTCTGCGGAAATCGCGGTGCCATATTATAGATTTACGAAAAGTCATTAGTTAGCTACAGCAAAGTAAGAGAAGCCAAGATCATAAATTTAGTTCATTTACCTCAATATCTTATTTAATTTCATAAAAAAAAGTCCATAACATAATTAATTGTCTGGTTACAAAAACCATCTCACTCTAACGTACGCCGCACTTACCGAAATTATTCTGTAGATCACCATACATGCAACAAATACCCCGAACAGCGAGCGGAGATCGGCTTCTAATCCATATTGCACAAGAACCGCCTTTCCGGAATCTAAAGAACAGACTCCATCTGGACAAGTAAACACCTGGTTCCTGAATCCTAAATTTGTGCAGATTTGCACGAGATACTTCGTTGGGTTGATGTAGTTCCAAGCCTGGAAAAATCGAGGCATCTGCAAAGACATTGTACCTGCCATGAAAATACCAATTATGAAAATATTCATAAGAAGATTGGTCACAAGTGCCATGTGTTTGAAAATACTGTTGAAGAAGACACCAGCAGCTTCACCACAGTTCATGGAGAACACAGAGGAGAAAAAGACGGCAAAAAACATACTTGCCGTTCTAGGTAGTCCGACAGCAAATACAATCAAAGCCGAGAAGAATGCACTTGGGATGATTTCGAATGGAAGTTCCACCAAGAAGTATGCACTATGAAAAATGGCAACACCGTAAGTATTATCCTTGTACTCCTGGTGAAACAAGTCTCTTTGGGCGGGATAAATTGAAAGATTATTCACTAAACCACAAAAGTACAAGTTTGCGATGCTTTGAGTAAGTCCCAATCTATTGCTGATTCCCTCCTGACCATTCTTAAGAGGAGCAAAGAACAACGCGTAAATAACTGCTAGCACAACCACAGAAAATATACGAGCCATCAAAACGTCAACAGCACGGAAAGACACCACAAATTGTCTGCTGCAAACAGTTTTAAACAACACATACCAAGGTATTTCAGGCCTTACAATGGCATTGAATTCAATCTCTGAACCATCCACAATACGTTTCTCTTGAGAAGCTGAAAACTTCTCCCAGTTTCGCATCATGTAACTTATTCTCGCTTGCAACTGCTCGCCTGTCTCTTTCAAACCTAATGAAAGCAAATCAAGAACGTGGTCCGCAATGTTGGTGTTACGCGGGCAATCATGACCAATCAGTGCAAGATACATTGGAAGATCTCTAGAATACCCGTCATAAACAACATGCCCGCCTCGAGCAAGAAGGGTTAAAGTATCGAACAGAGAAAACATTTCTTCGCTGGGTTGATGCAAGGTTGCAATAATAGTCGTACCAGATTGAGCCAATTCTTTCAAAAGGGCTAGAATTGAGGCCGAAGTAGCAGAGTCTAGGCCTGATGTGGGTTCATCTAAAAATAGGATCCGTGGTTTTCCTAGAAGCTGTATGGCAATGGAAACTCTCCTCTTTTCTCCCCCCGAAACACCCTTGGTAGATTCAGAGCCAATGGGAGTATCCGCACAGTCTATAAGACCTGTCCGTCTCATGAGTTGATTGAGAAGAACAGGTATATTCTTATGATGAGAAGCAGGCAAACGCAAGCAAGCTTGATAATATAAAGTTTCTCTAACAGTGAGCTCAGGAACCAAAAGATTATCAGTTTGTGTCACATATGCCGACAACTTGGACAACTTGGATGGACTCACTTCTTGACAGTTATTCAAGAAAATTTGACCGTTGCTCGAAAATGAGGAGTTACCAAGCCGAGAGGCCAAAAAGTTGAGAAACGTTGTCTTGCCACCACCTGAGGGCCCCATAATGACATTGACTGAGCTGGCTTCGAAATTAGCTGAAACGTTGTCGAGCAAAACACGAGAAGTTGAGGCAGCAAAAGGTTTTTGGGAGTTCTTTACCTTCACGCTCAAGGTTATATTCTGAGCTTGTATAGAAGGTCCCTTTACAGCCTGAGCTTCATTCTCAAAATCCAGGCTCAGAGTCAGGTCCACTTCATCCGACTCAACTTCCTCCGAGTCACCTCCTATACGGTTTTTCTTCTTCTTTGCAATATTAACATCATAGTTTTTGTAGTAGAATGCGAGCATGGTCATGATATTGAAGCCAATCAACCAAAGAATCAAATACCCAATGGATGCACCAGCCCAGCCACGAGGAAAACCCAACACTTGTAGTTGGTAATTTCCAGCATACTCTAGACACTCTTGGCTTCCTGCTGGAAAAGGGCAATTTCCTTGCCAATTTGTATATTGGTTGGACGTTAAGCCCCCAAATGCGTACCAAAAGAACGCAAAGTACTTCACCCAACGGACGTATACAGGCATAGTCGATGCATTGACAAAGTATCCGCAACCAGAATTCTGGACTTGATAGAAGATATTTACTATCATTAGACAGACCGTAAAAGAGGAGGCCAATGCAAAGCACAACAAAGCCAAAGACATGCCACAAATGATTACAATGAGAGATATTGCGAAGTATATCCCGAAAAAGCTTCCATCACCTGTATCCGAGTATGTTTGGCCGAGCCTGAGTCCCCACATGAAATATGTGATGGTCGAAAAGATCAAAGCTAAAGGTACATCCTCAATGAATAGTTTACTCAACCTTCTCGAAATCACAAATCCTTTGATAGAAACGCAATTCTCCTTGTACTCCCTGACAAACTGAATCCCGTCAGCAGTCCAAAGTCTAGAAACTTCTAATGTCAAGGGAGAAAATCCAATAATTTCCAATAAAGCGTAAAGGCAGGAGGTGATCGAACGGATCCCTGAAAGATCGGGATCAGGCTTGAAAAACAACCAACCAACCGTCACAGACATAATTATACCACCTCCGTGAAGACAGAGGAGAGAAAGCTTGTCTCTGAGGGAGATTACGGTGGACCTTCGAACAAGCACAAAAATCTCTTTGTACAAAGGCAAGGGCTCAGCAGGCTTAAAGACCCTTAGATTGCCTTGAAAACTTTCCTTTTGTTCGGTAGGGGTTAGTTTGCAGTAAGAAGGGTTCTCGCTTCTCCAGTGCTGTACTAAAATGTCTGTCATTCTAGATGACTCAATCTCCTTTTCAAGAGAAGATGTATCTTTGACCAGGACAGCCATTATTTTGTTTATGACGGCATACGAATCTTCGTAAGAGTCAACTTTTTCAACTGCACCAGTGCCTTTTAAACTCATAAAATAGCTGACAGATTCTGAGAGAGACCCAAAATAAACAAGACGTCCTCCTCGGGTAAGAAGACAAAGCTTGTCAAAAAGTGAAACTACCTCAGCACGAGGTTGATGGATCAGGAGAATAATCGTAATGCCGATTTCGGGGGATGCTAGCTTCTTCAACACCGACACAAGCGTCAAGGCAGAGGATGTATCAAGTCCAGTGGTTGGCTCATCAAGAAACAAAACTTGCGGTTTACTTAATAATTGAATGGCCAAAGAGACTCTTCTTTGTTCACCACCAGAGAGGTTAATTTGGCCAGTAAAAGATTTGACCATTTCATTTCTTCTGTGGTCCAACTCTAGAAGCAGCAACAAAGAGTTGATAAGTTCTGTCCTTGCATCCTTGGTCACATTACCGAGTCTAAGTTCGGCCTGATATTTCAAGGTCTCTTCTAGTGTAAGTCCCGGCATGAAAAAATCCTCTTGCACCATGTAAGCGGTCGAAATTCTATTTTTCTCACGCGATTCAGAAAAAGAATAAGTGACAGAGCCCGAGAAGCTCAAGGACGCAGAGTTCACATTAGTTCGTTGAGCTAAAACATTCAAAAGTGTTGTTTTTCCTGAGCCTGAGCCTCCCATAATAGCCATCATATTATTTTGAGGTAGATCAAAAGATATCGAATCAAGAATCGAGAGGGAGCCATGTTCAGCGTCTTTGGTAGCCACGGAAACTTTCAAGTTGTTCACCAGTATACCAACCCGATCCGAGGGTAATACTCGGAGAGCTTCTGAGCCCAAGAACATCATACTTGCCGATTAAAGGTCATCCTGAGATTGTTGCGGATCGTGCAGCTAAATATGGCCCAGTCATCAAACGTTGAGCATCGCGGCGGAATTTCGGCGGAAATACGCGACCGGAATTCAGCAGTGACAGTGGCGTGCCTCGCATTAATTTTGGGCTAGCCGCATCTCTTGGTGTGGCTCCGATTTTATTGAAGGAAACTTTTAAGCGCAATCTGCATTTCAGTGTACTTCAGATTTTTTCAGATTTTTTTTTTTCGACATTTTTTTTTTTGTGAGGCAAGACTGCCACCAAACTAGGGTAAATCTTCTCGTCTGTCGGCAGTTTTCGGGAATGTGCGTGGTTTTCTTTTTTCGCCTCAGCTAGGAGACCTGGTGCGTCATCGTAACCGCCTGCATTGAGACACCTATCTGGTGCACGTGGTCGTACCGAAATCTGAACAGTGGTTGACAGTAATATTGAGGAGACCACTATTTTTTTTTTTTTTTTTGAACTTTTGGTATAAAAGTTTTCTGCTATACCACTTGTTTTTCTAAAGCCAATAATATTGCTACATAAATTGCAGATACGTTTTGGAGAAAATCCACCCCCATATCTCTGCGGTATGATTAAGGAAATATATTCTTGGAAAAATGGGGTTGCGTCAGTGAGTGATTTAAAATCCCGTTGCGTTCCGGATCATGCACAGCCTCATGATTACGTGACCCAAGACGCGAATAAATAGAGAAACGAACGATAAGCGAATTCGTCAGATAAAAATAGATCAGAAGTATGCATCTTCTTTGCAAGCCAAAATTCCGAATGATTTTTTCAAATCCAAAAAAAAATGTATTTGATTCATCTGAGTTGCTTGGTAAAGCACTGCCGGTTACCCACCTTCCGCACTCGGAGGGCCTAGACCTCGAACATGAACTTACTTCAAAATACCGATAGGACAAAGGATTACTAAGTACTAAATTTTAATTTTAATTTGAATAAGTAAAGTTTCAAAGATTTATTCTGATAGGCCTCGACAAAGACAGAAAAGTTCGCAATCTTGGCTTGTCTTCTACTTCTTTTCTACTTCTCTTAGTCTATTTATGAAACCGTGGTCAGTAAGCAGCTCTGAAATTATACTACTCATGATGTTAAAAAGTTTGTTTACATTTTTCCGATCCATGTAGTTTCGCTGGTAATGTTACAAGACTCCAGTGACTCAATTTGGAACACCTCTCAACAAGACTAAGGGGCCCTTTGAGTGTTTATCAAATGGAATCAACAACAATATTCTATCAAAACAAGGGTATGAGCTTTTAAGTCGACATCTTCTAACGCAAAAAAAAAACAAAAAAGGACTCTTAAATACTATTATTTTTGCTTCTGAAAAAGGCTTTATTAGCTTCTTACAAGGAATCACATTTTTTGTTTTCAAATCTCAAGGAAGTTAATTGCCGTTCGGAAGGTTATAATAAGCGTTGCTCGTTACACTTCTTATATTATCAACGATATCACTCAATCAAAGACAATTGATCAAAATATCACACTTATTTAGAAAGCTATTTATGAACGCTTCTTGATTATATTACTGAAGGAACTTTTAGTCAAATAATGTCTAACTATGCTGAAACCTTTTAGTATGGGGGAGGGCCAGCTGGCGAGGGTGCGCATTTACGGTCCGATCCGCAACGACCAGAGATCAAACACTAAATCTTCTTCATACACTAAAACAATGGTACGTAAGATGTCCTGCAAATCACATGGCCAATCACATATCTCATATACTAAAACATAGCCTCCCAAAGCTGAGATTACAATCATCAAGTTCAAAAGATCGAGATCGTCCTACGTCGTTTCACTTATACTCAACCAGAAGAAAAATCTAACTTTGGCATACTTTATCGATGCTTTAGTACAAGCTATTAATTCCTCTGGTGGACTTCGTCTTGTTGATCTGGCAGAAGGAGCCCTAAATGTTGAAGAAGGAATTCAAGTTACCTCAGAAGAGATTGAGATCGCTTTCCCGAAAACGGGAGACTCGCCGTATGCAAATGAGTGGATTCCCATTTCTGACGATGTGGCAATTGAACTGACAATCCTCAAGGATTACGATACTATAGGATTCAAGTATGCAGATGATGCAAACTTTTCCATAGAGGAACCAGTGTATGAAGAAGAAGCTGCGTGAAGTTGTGGTCGTACAATATATCGATTATACAGATACATAAAACAAATAACGAATGAAAAGGGGATATATTTTATGAATGTGCATGCAAAAGAGGAAGGGGGTGTGAATTAGAACTTCCGCCCGCTTACCTTTCTGATGCCCCCGGAGTGGATTCTTGAAGCATTTTTTCCAGGGAGGATGCCGGAGGAAATTTTTGTGCTTGACCGCGATTTGGGTATTTTGGGTGTAGTGGGCGAGGAACTCAAGGTTGTACTAACTGTTCTTGTTGTGGTTGTAGTTGTGGTTTTTGTCATGGACAATGGCTGGGTCGTGCTGTTTGTAGAAAGAGATCTCAATGCTTTCCAGTCGCCAATTTCTCTTTTCGGTGAGCTCTGGCTAATTTGACCATCAGCAGTGTCGATTTCTTCTTCCACCATATCAAATGTATTCTCTACGCCTTGCATTGACTCACCTTCTTCATCTGAGTTGTTTAACACATCGTTGATAATGGAAGAGTTTGCTTCATTATACTTCCTTGGTTGCCCCGGAGATTCCATAGGAACAACACTCTGAATTTTAGAAGCCAATGCACCACTGATCTTTCTTCTTCTTGTAGGAGTATTAAACGATGAATCAAGGTGACTCGCAAAGGAAGAGTTCATCTGTTGTTGGTGTCTTCTTTGTTTTGCCTCCTGTTTCATTCTGGCTTTAAACTCTTCATAAGAAACTAAAGGGTAAAGACCACCAATGAACTGGTCGGGCCTGTTGTCAAGGCACATTGTATGTCTCCAGTCTCTAAAATCATTTTGATGCAAGTACAACCAATGCTGTTGTGGACCAACCACCATTCCCGGGCGAATCATTCTCATGTAAGCAATACATTCACTAGCTGTAAAACCATGAGTGTAAATCAAATGCGCTCCAATGAGACATCCAGTTCTACCCAAACCGGCCTTACAATGAACAGCTATTTTACCACCCTTATTGATGACAGATTCAGCAGCACCAATAAATTTATGAACGTACTCTAAAGTCGGACAAGTTCCATCCTCAAAGATCATATCGATATGCTGGATGTTTCTTTTCGTAAATTCCTCAGCATTGTATAAGTGCGAGTTAAGGCGAACGACTAGCTGCACGTCATTGCTCAAAAAATAGTTTAACACCTTTTTGAAGGGCTCGTTTAGAGCTCCTGGTCTTCTTGAGCTTTGTTGCGGGGATGCAAAAGCAATGAAGTCTTTCGATATATTGTTGAAGTCTCCTTGATCAACACGCTCATATTGCTCATATTCTTCCAAATTAAATGTAGTCAAATCAATCATTCCACGTTCCTTAGCTCTCCACATAGCATAAACAATATCTTGGATAGTGATTTCAAAATCAGCGGATGAGTAGCCGGCATCTCTAAAAGGCAGAAATGGGAATTCGACTTGAGAAATAGGTTGCAAAACTTGGTGAGGGGCCCAAGATTGAACCAAGACCATGTAACATGCTAATAAACATGCTGCATTAGCTCTTTCTTTCGGTGAAGTAGAACTGTAAAAAACCACAGCTTTGCCCAGGTTTCCCACCTCATTCAAAATATTGTGAAGAACGACAGCGAAACGATAGAGGGTTCCTATGTGCAATGGACCAAAGTCCAAGTGGAACGAATTATATGGTAAAGAGTCTTCTACAGTGAAATAAACCCGATCCGCAGTATCTTCTGGGACGTAGTCGTAGGCACCAAGGTATATGCGATCTGTAATGTTAGTATGAGCAGAGGCAGAACGAGTGATAATTGAAATTGGTACATACTTTTCAAGAACTCTATCATGGGAATTCCCAGGGCAATTCTTGGCATTTTGTGGGAATTTGTGGAGGTGTTTGTGTTGTTACAAAAAGAATGGATTAATGACAAGAATGAAGGATTTTCTTCTGGAGCGAATGGGTGTATTTGTGAAGATAATACCAATCAAAGAACAAAAGAAGTACAGAGTAAAACTTGCACCGAGTAATCAATATTATGTGTTTCAGGTGGTTCGTTGTTTCAGAAAGTTCCGAATCCAAGTTTGTTTTTTTTTTTTGTTTTTTCGTCAATGTTGCTTGGTATGGTTCTATCCATGAAACCTTACTATGTGCGAAACCGACAAGTCCATGATGTTTTGGTTTTGGCTTATTTTGGATTGATTGCGAGTGCGGGTCTGTTTCGGTCCAGATTAGATCATACAGTAACAGTGGGCTCGTGTGAGAAACAGCGAAGAAATATCATCATAAGATTTTGGGGAGTGCATTTCTTTTTTTTTTTTCTTTTTTTTTTGTTTTGGAAAACTCAAAGTTGATAATTTTGTAATTTCTTTTAACCGAAGAACGGGGAAACGGAAACGAAGAAAAAATACACACATTAATGAATGAAGCACGTGCTTGCTATTGATGGTAATTGGGCCGACTGCGAACCTGCTTCAAATCAGGAAATGTTGCCGAGACCCACTCTCGCGCACCAACCCCATGAAAGCACTTCCAGCGATCTACTGATTGATTCACAATAGCTCCAGCAGACATCGGCAGACATGGTACGCACATCTAGTAATTAGCACGAGGAAGTTACTTCAATTCAACAAGATACTAATCTCAAGGCTCCTTCATTATATACTTTTAGTTCGCCTACACTTTCTGAGCTCCAGAAGTTTCGTTTTGCTAGTGCGAGAGCAACTTCAATGCAAGCAGTGGTTTGTACGTAAAGACTCAATTGAAATATAACTGCAATGATTTGAATACTAACATTAAGATGTCATTGACAAGCAAACGTATCAAGTTGTGGCAGAATCGGAGGAACCCGTGACTTCGATAGAAGAACTCGTGGAGGAGCTCCCCGATAATAGTCCTAGATATGTGGTGCTCTCTTACCCCATGAAATTGCCCGACGGACGTTTAAAAAACCCTCTAGTATTGATTTACTGGAGACCACCAACTTGCGGCCAAGAAAGCAAGATGCTTTACGCTGGTGCAGTGGAATTAATGAGAGAAAAGGCCGGCGTTTCACAGTATGTATAACTCGGTGCTAATTAGCCTCTGAATTCAGAGGACGAGATGGCATTTCTCGAATTTTAACTAAAGTGGCTTCTACCCTTGTTGAAAGAGAAAAGCAAAAAAAAGATAAGAAGAAAGCATTACTAACTAGCAGATTGATTGAAATTGATGATGAGGAGGACTTTGAAGAAATTGAGGAACATTTTAATTAGATAATCACACAGGACCCGCATTTAACCTGGTGTTTCCCTTTCACTCCGCGTACACCTGCTCCTGCTGCGTAGAGCTGAGACCAGGTCCCGGTCTGCGGCGGGTGCATCGCTTTTTCTAAGGTCGTGTGCGGCCCACGCGCTCGCACGAAAAATTTTTCAGACATATATAGCCATAACCTCTCGCATCTCATTCAAACTTAATTTTCCTTTTTCATCACCAAAAAAAAAATCAGCAACCATGGGTCGTATGCACTCTTCTGTATGTGACTTGCTTCTTGTTCTTTGAACAGCATGGTTTGGTTGAATAGTGTCCTGGGTCGATTCGGTGCACTGCTTTGGACGTTTTGGATCTTGCCAAGAGTAGAGGGAACCCATTCGGGCGACTCTCAATAAAAGCTCTTGGTACTTGATACCACGCCACGACACTTCTTGTGATTTTCAATCATGAAGATTTCGTCAGAAAGCAAGCTGCGATTAGCTGGTCGATTCCACTATTTGTAGAACCAATCTACAAATTTTGATCTGATGTTGCCATGGAATGAGGTGATTCTCTTCCTGTGGCTCAGGGAAAAATAAATTTACCAGATATCATGAGACTTGTCAGTCAACAACTGCGGGTATTCCTGTTGATGGTTGATTACCTGAACTTGACGATCAAAGTTTGTCGAACCAGAATTTCTGGCTACCTTGTATTGTTCCTCCTGCGCCATCCTGCGACAGTCTTACTAACAAATTCAGGGAAAAGGTATTTCTTCCTCCGCTCTCCCATACTCTAGAAACGCTCCATCTTGGTTCAAGTTGACCTCTGGTGACGTTGTTGAGCACATCATCAAGTACGCCAGAAAGGGTTTGACTCCTTCTCAAATTGGTGTTCTCTTGAGAGATGCTCACGGTGTTTCCCAAGCTAAGGTTGTCACCGGTAACAAGATCTTGAGAATCTTGAAATCCAACGGTTTGGCTCCAGAGATCCCAGAGGACTTGTACTTCTTGATCAAGAAGGCTGTCTCTGTCAGAAAGCACTTGGAAAGAAACAGAAAGGACAAGGACTCTAAGTTCAGATTGATTTTGATCGAGTCTAGAATCCACAGATTGGCCAGATACTACAGAACTGTTGCTGTCTTGCCTCCTAACTGGAAGTTCGAGTCTGCCACTGCCTCCGCTTTGGTTAACTAAGCCTTTTGCATCGCTTCTCTACGTTTTATAGTTACTACTGTAATATACTTATCTTTGCATTTCACGTCATAATAGTCTGGTCTTTAGACCAGTGCCACAATGTAGCTCTCAGTACGCTTGAGGTCAGATCTGAGTCTGCTACCTACAGCTGGCCAAGTTCAAGCCAATCTGGTTATAAATTGAAAGACTCTAATACATTAAATAAAAGTATGCTATATACGCCGAGGTACGTTTAGATATCGTCAATATCCAACTCATCATCATCATCCTCGTCATCGTCATCATCGTCACCGAACTCGAAGTTGACTTCCTCGTCGTCATCAGCACCGAATGTGTCAGTCTCGTTAATCTTGGCAGACTCTGGCAATTCACCAATGGTTTTCAAGGTTCTGGCTTCATCAGAGTTGTACTTGTGAACAACATCACATTGATCATCTTGAAAATCTCTCAAACAGACCAAGATAATGTCACCTTGACCCATCCAGACCTTCTTTCTCAATTTACCTCTGATGTGGCCCATTCTCTTAATGCCGTCAAAACAGCTGACCTCAAGTCTACCATTTCCTAACATCTTTGTAATTTGGGCGTATTCCTGGCCTTCTTCTCTGTGAATTAATTCTCTCTTTTGACCACCATTGTCGTTCTTTCCCTTTCTTCTGTTCTTACCTCCCTTTCCTTTGGAAGATTTACCCATCTTGACTCGTGTGCTGGAAGAAAGGTGATCGTTGCTTACCAAACGAAAATTTTTTATGACTTGGTGAGGAGGCACGGATGCGTTACAGATTGTGTAATATGTACTCACATTCTGTTGGTTCTTACATTCAAAAGATGTACAAAAATTAGGAATTGCTAATCAAAAATTATTTGTGATAATAATGTATCGTATGCTTTCGTATTCGACTTCAATTTATCTCCTTTCGTTACAATTTCTACAGATTTATAATTTAAGTTGTAAGGATTGATCACGTGATACATGGCGGTGATAATCTCGCTCCTCGAATCATCAGGGATTTTTTTTTTTCTTTTTCTTTATATGGCCAATAATGAGTATGTCTGGAAAACCGTTATCAAATAAGACGATAAAGTATTGAATATTCGATTAATGTTCCCTCCCATTGCCTGAAATTCTATCAACTGACTTGGCGTTCGAAATTAGAGATTCGTGCTTATGGTGCACGGGTCCATAGCATTCTGTCGTAAATGTCTTGCAAGGCCTTCTCGTCACTTCTTCTCCTTACTATTTCAACCATGGATTCTTTCGAAACGAGCTCTCAGTTCGTGCTAATCTTGAAGGGTCTTGTTCCTCAGGCTCAGTCTCTTCTTAAGGCTGCTCATTATGCTTTGAAAAATTCCGAAAGTGAGGATTACCTATTTTATGCAATCATAGACATACTCGAAGACCCTAAGGTCGAATTGAATACAAAATCTACAATCTTCCAATTCATTGACGTGTTGATTCATGAATCCTTTCACGCTTCTCAGCAAGCCCACACTAATTATAACTATCCTTATGTTCACAACCTCAAAAATTCATTACCAAAGATTCTCATACGGGTTCTTCCTTCAAGCAGTAATGCCAATTTATTCAACATATACGACAACTTGAAAAATATATCTGAAGCATTGAATGTGAACTATTCAGAATTTGAACAGAAGTTTATCGCAGTCCAGTCTTCACTCACGAACGAAGAGCTAGAAAACGTTAGCATGAATATCCCATATCCGGAAATACGCTTGGATGAAATGGAAATGGAATCTCAAGACCCAGTTTTGCAAGCATGGCAAATTCTCTTGAAAAAGCGTCAACAGAGTCATTATGAGAGGCTTAGACTTTTAGAACACGAGCCGTACAACGATGATGATATTACCGAAGATGATCTATTTCTAATTCGCTCTTCTAAGCAAGACCCTCTGAAAAGGGTCAATGAGAATTTATTATCAAGAAAACAAATACTTGCAAGAATGGAAGATGATAGAGAAACGCATAAAAAATCCAAGGAATCCCTTTGGGTTGTCAACAGACCAAGCGGGCCAAACACAATTAGCGAGGATGAGTTTTTGAATTACTACTGGAACAGGTTAGATAGAGTTTCTGAGAAGCAGGCTGGTGAGTTCTTTGGAGCTTTCGATGAACTCAACAAGCTAGCAGGTGCTAGTTACAAAGATCCGCAATTTTGAAATTGTCACGAAGAATTACTGTTCTCTGTCTGAAATAATGCTCAAGAGTCCATTTTGACCCGTCGCAACGCATTTTGCTGACGTTCTAGTCGTTCTTATTCCGTCCCAAACTGCAACGGTAAATCCTGAGCGTAAATGCCCCAATTTTTCAAGGGAAGAGATGAAATCATAGATGTTTTCATCTAGCGGATTGAGCCCACCAGCATAGAAAATATGATCAACTTCTTCATCCACGCTTGGAAGATCGGTTTCAGACGTCTTTGGATCGTCCTGAGCCTTGAAGATATCTGCACTTGATTCGGTTCTCTTAATTTTGAACCTGTGGGCTAAAGCATTAGTGGGTAAAGCTTCTGTATAATAGGAATAAAGAAACTTGAAGGCCTGTAAGGACGTATTCTTTTGTTGAACCACAACACTGTCATTCACAATTGTAGCATGTAAGCCTTCGGCATCACCGAAAGAATCATTCACCATTTGCACACATTCACCCATGACATCCAAACTTCTATCTGGATCTTGAGTCATGGCTGTTTGAGCCGCAAGCCTTACGGTACAGTCATTAATGACGACCTTAGAACCTGACAAACCTTGTGCTTTGGTCTGAAACATCATGGCAACCTGAGTCATTCCCTTGACGGCCTTCTCTTTATCAGTAATACTGATCCAGTCGGTTTTATCAGGAAACTGAATAAAGCCACCAAATTCTGCAATAAGGCCAACATAAGGCACATTTTTGAAGATCAAATCAAGCTCGGACCTTCTCATGATACTCGCGAAGAAAACGTAGTTTTTTGGGTTACTCAATAGGCCAGCAAGATTATTACCTATTCTTGACAACTCGATGGTACTCTTATGCTCACTGCTTCCATTAACACCAGCGGCACCAAAGTCGTCAATATTAATAATTATCAAATTCCTTTTGGTGGTCTCATTGATGAACTTCTGGAAGATTGCTCTCGTAAACGGTTTGTTGCATGCATATGTTTTTTCCTGGTTGCGGATCCATCCTTCTTTGATAGCCTTTAAACATAATTTGACCCAGTCAAGGGAATCATGTTTGAGAACAACTTCATGGCAATTATTCCATCTTTTCACCTTTTCCTCATCCGATATGCCCAATGCTGTGCCAATCGTCTTGCCGAAGGTAGCTATATCCCATGGATTGATGAGGAAGGCACCTTTACCATTGCAGTCAAGTAAATGCGAGGAGCCTGTAAACTCCGACAAAACCAAAGGTGATTTTCTCTTTGACGTCGCAACAATGAACTCGTGGCATGTGAGATTCAAGCCTTCTCTCATCGAAGAAACAATGAACAAGTCGGCTTCCATTTGAAGGGCCAAGTATTGGTCAAAGTCAATATCATGATGAAGAACAACAACAGGTTGCGCGGCAGATAAGTTGTCTGCCATTGAGTTTATACGAGATATTATTTGCAGCACTTCTGCCTCATAATCATCATCTTTCGCTTCGCCCATGAAAATTTGTAAGAGAACGGTACTCTCAAGACGATTACGGTCATCGAGCAAGTATCTTTCATAAGCCAAGAATTTTTGCTTAATTCCCCGGAGTTTATCTAACTTATCACGAGACACTATGAGAGACTGAGTCTTCCAACGATCACGGATTAACTTCCTCCAGTTATGTACCTCTTCAGTTTCTAGGACGGATTCCAATTTTGCAGCATCAATACCTACGGGAATAGCTTGAACCCGGGTTACTTTGCCGCGGAAAATTAAACCATGTTCATTCAGGTCAGTGAGAAGAAGTCTGCTGCAAGTTTGCAAGAAGTGTCTCACATATTCTTCGTTCTGAAATGTGATACAATCAGCTCCCAAAAGTCCTTCCAACAATGGCTTTCTTTGTGCCAAGCACCTGAATACCTCAGAAGACGGAAAAGAGACATGGAGGAAAAACCCAATTTTTGCTTCAGGGAGCTTTTCTCTGATCATGGAAGGAACAAGAAGTAAGTGATAGTCATGAATCCAGATCATATTCTCCGCATGGTTTGGATCCAAGTGGTTTTTCTCCTTTTTATAAGTTTCGACAATCTTGTCTGCGACTAACTGATTTGCATGCTTATAAAAATGGTACGAGTGTTCTTCAAATGCCTTTGACTTGGGATCATCCGGTATCTGGTAGTGCAACGTGGGCCACAAAATCTGCTTGCAAAATGACTTGTAATGACCTTGGAAGGTCAAATCATCGATGGATACGGATTCACAATCAAATTCTTCGCTCAAGTTACGCGTAATATCATCCAATACGTTTTGTGGAATGAGATCACTGGGCAGAGACATTGTACCAACCCATTTGCAATTGTCAATAACGTCTTTCTCGACTGCGAGCCCAACCGCATTAAAAAGTGAGCCGTTACCCCGATCAGTGCGGACGATCTTCCAGGGCGCAGTCTGAAATATATTCTCGTTTCCCAAAATTACCTCCTCTAAATCATTACGAGAGAAGCCTCCATAAGGTGCCAACTTTCCCGTGATTTCATCCTCATCGTCAATAAGACTTGCAGCCATGTCAAAAGGCTCACTTGAATGAGGTTCTGATTTCTTTTTAGACTCCTTAGTCTTCGCCGGATCATCTTCCTCCATAATTGCCAATGAGCTGTCACTGTGGTTCTTTGTTGCAAAGTTTAAGAAAGATCTTGCAGCCCCCAGTTTTGCGAGCTTTGCTCCCAGGATCTCGAGCGCAGAGTTGGAACCACTACGGCCCGAGTTGGAACCACTTCTTCCAGAAGAAGAGCCGCTTCTTGTAAATTTCATCCCTGGCATACCTTCTACAGGTTTTCGATTTTGCTCCACGACTGAGCTAGTCACTAAGGGCGAACTAAATCTGGAACGTGGTTGGATCAATTGTGCATTATGAGCTTCAGAGGAGGCTTCGGGCAAAGGTGCAGCGGATGAAGAATTTTTGCGAGATTTGTTGAAGAGGTCTGATGGAGAATCTTGTGCATTATCCTTTTTGCCAACAAAAGGCGAAGAACCATTGCTATTGTGGGGTGATGCCGTGTTCCCACCGCTCAAGGATGGAAGAATAGAATTGGCAATCTCCAGAGAATTTGAGTCCAGCACACTTTGAAAATTAAGATCGGAATTATTTGGCTCCAATTCGAGCTCTGGGTCAAGCAAGTCTTCGTTTGCGGGATTGACTTCAAACTTGACGGTGTAGGGCAAAAAGCTAATTAGGTTAGTAGGAATTTTTCCAATTAATTGCTAAAATAATCTGAGAGGGTGACATACAGGGAACCAACAATGACTGTCATTTGCGGGCAAGGATTTTTTTTTGATTTCACAGAGTGGTAAAGTATTGGGAGTTTTTTTCCTTGTTTTTTTTTTTTCGTTAAAGCAATAATAATATAACTGCTGTTCGGTTGCACCAGGTTGGTAAGTATGTAGGAAAAGCTCACCCCCGCTCTTTTTAATTGCTGGCGCGTTCAAGATGATACGTGGGAATACAAGCTGTGATATCCCGATAAAAACAAGAAGAGGTAGAACAATTTTCTTGGAAGGCTCTACCAAGGCATATAACTAAATTTTATAGATAGAAGAAAGTCTGGCTTATATGGTGATTTTGTGAGGCAATTTTCAACTAAAGCACAAAGCGAGTAAGAAACAGAGCACGTGGCTCGTAAAAGATTACAAGATTTCGAATGTGCAGTTTCAGTTACCGCTCACCCTCAATTAAATCTTTAGGCTTGATCACAGGGACAATTAAGCAAGTTTTGTTTTTATCTAGCAAAGAATGGTGATATCGAGCTTAAGAACTTTTGCCCGTAAACACATGTTCATTTGGGGCCGCGCGCAGCGTTTGTACATGCAAATCGAATGTTTCTCTGCGGGCTTAGATCACTTGGACGTTGATTTTTCGCAACAAGTTTAGTTTCTCTCTCGTAAGTTTCGAAATCACTATGTATTTCATGGACTGCCACTGTCACATTGGCGTGGATGCTCACCTCCAGGAACCGAGTGCGTTGATGGCTCGAATCTATCAGGAACCCAGGATTGCCTCCAAAGGTTTCTTCAACGTCATGTCTTCAAATCATATAGATATAGACTTTCTTGCGTCTTTGATGAATTTCGACCCGAATCAAGTATTGATTCCTTATTTTGGAATTCATCCATGGTACTCTCACTTGTTTTCTACTGACCCAAATTTGACCAAATCCGAGCACTACAATCTGGTGGTTCTCAATTTAAGTGCAGAGTTGCTTGACGTTCTTCCCGAACCAATCTATTTGGAAGAGCACATTTGGAAAATCAAATCGCTCGCTCTTAAATGCGAAGAGTCAGGATATATATATGCAATTGGTGAAATTGGTCTTGACAAGCTCTTCCGGGTCCCCTCAAATGGCTTCTACGGAAACCAAGAGTGCCAATCTGGGGTAACTCTCACGGCTGCAAGGGTAAAGATGGAACACCAGGAATTAATATTCGTGCGACAACTTAAGTTGGCCAACGAGCTTGCTAAGCCCGTCTCTTTACATTGTGTCAAAGCGCATGGATCGTTTTTCGATCTTTTGAATTCATCTTTCTTAGACATTCCCTCAGTAATTCTTCATTCATACACGGGCTCACTGGAACAAGCTAAGAGGTGGGTTAAAATATTTACTAAACAGAGGCGGAATCTTTATTTTTCCTTTTCGAATTTCATCAATGGCGATGACGACAAATTGACCAAATTTTCAGAGCTCTTGGATTTGCTTCCGGATACCCAGATTCTTTATGAAACCGATGTCCCCATAGACCGATATTTTCGTAATGGACAAGAAGATGAGTATTTTGAGCAATTGCATAAAATACAAAGGCGGGTTTGTGACCTCAAAGGATATACAGAAGAAGCATGTAATGAGCTCGTGAAACAAAACTCAGTAGAGCTACATCAGCAATAATTACAAACGGAGCGTATATTCATATATAAGTTTTAAAGGATGGGCATTGGCACGTTGATAGGGCGAAAGTAGACTTACAATCTAGATCTGACAATGTCAACGAACTCTGGCTTCAAGGAGGCACCACCAACCAAGAAACCATCGACGTCGGCCTTGTCCTTGAACTCAGTAGCGTTCTTACCGTTGACAGAGCCACCGTACAAGATTCTGACGGCCTCGGCTTGGTCAGCACCAATGGTCTTGGTCAAGTGGGCTCTAATCTCCTTGTGAATGTCCTGAGCATCCTCTGGAGTGGCAGCCAAGCCAGTACCGATAGCCCAAACTGGCTCGTAGGCAATGACAATGTTGGTCCAGTCGGAAACAATCTTAGACACGGCGTCCAATTGTCTGGCACAGACATCAAGGGTGATGCCGGCCTTCTTCTCCTCCAAGGTCTCACCAATACACAAGATGACGCTAACACCGGACTCCAAGGCGAACTTGGTCTTCTCGGCGATGAACTCATCGGATTCCTTGATGATGGTTCTTCTCTCAGAGTGGCCAGTCAAAGTCCAGTTGGCACCCAAGTCCTTCAATTGTTGAGGAGCGATCTCACCAGTGTAAGCACCGGAGGCCTTACCGAAGACGTTCTGGGCGGCAACCTGTACGGTTTTCTGGGTGTTGGCCTCGACAACAAGGGAGAGGTATGGTGCTGGAGGGGCAATCACAACCTCAACGTTCTCTGGCAAGTCGGCCTTGTTCAAGTTGTCCACAATGGCGGTAAGGGACTCCTTGGTACCGTTCATTTTGAAGTTACCTCCGACGAAGAATTGACGAGCCATTTTTTATTTATTATTTATTTGGTGAAGTGTGGTGGTTCAAGAAAAAAAAAACCGATGTGTTTTCCAGCTGGTATATAAGCTTCGGAGTCGGACCCCGCGGCCATTATATAGTTTTTTTTTTCTTCCCCAGTATGCATGTATTAGCGTGGGCGATTCTTTCCCGAGGGGCCCCCTCGGGGCACCGGACACGGCCCGCGACGAAAAGTATGCAAAAAGAATGCACAATAATATTAGGCCACTTCCCCACGGTCAGGGTATTCTGTGATAGGAGTTTTTTTTTTTTATTGAGTATACCTCTTTTCTTAAAGATAAAATTTGCTCTATGCCAATATTTTTTCCGGCTTTTCAATTTCCTCTTAACAGGCACTACTTCGCCCGTTCACACCTTTTCTTCTGAGTCCTGCTGGCCAATATCGACCTGGACCCACGCGTGCGTTCAATGTGCGGTGCGTGCCACATTTCCTGCTGCCCGAAGTTATGCGCTTACAGGTTATCATCCCATAAAGAGACCAACGAAGATCCCAGTATTTTTTTCAGATTTATTGCTAAGCATAAAGCATAAAACAGAAAGTAATAGTAATTATAAGTTTATTTTTTGAAACAACATTTAAAGGAATGAAATTTAATTTAGGAGCACGAATTCTTCAGGAACTTATAAGTGTAAATAACTTTTATTGAATTAACTATTACGATTGTATCAGCATCTTCTCGTCATTGGAGTCCTCGCACAACGGCATGTTTTCCGTACTATTGAAAACGCTGTTGTCGCCAACCGTCTTGTGACAGCTCAGGTACTTATTCATCGACTGCTGGTAGATCTGTCTCAATTCACGGTCCTTTTTCCTGTTCTCTTTTATAGCATCTCTCTGAGCCCGCAAGATACTTGCTATGTCAAGGTCTTCTGGGTGGCTCATTTTAGCTTGCGAATTAAACGTGACTTCTTGAGTGAACTCCTTCGCCACTTCCTCGTCTACGTCCGAATCATCCAAATCGTCCCACTTCTTCAAGGGTGTTTTCAATTGATAAGCCTTGTTTGCCACTTGTTTCATAATCAAAAACTGGCAATGCGGGATGTTTCGTAGCGACTCAAACTCCTCGTAGCTCCATCTAAACCATTTCATAAGAAATACCCGGGCCCATATACCGTGTGTCACTAAGACAAGAACATTGGGGAAAGAGTCGCTCTGGAATTGCCGATATAGCGACTCGTTAAATGAAGCTATCCTATCATATACATCTGCAGCGCTTTCTCCATGGGGTATACGGAAAAAGAAGTGACCATAGTGCGCTCTTTGTTCCCAGATCTTCTCTGTCTCCTCCGGTGTACTTTGGAAATTGCCGAAATCTTGCTCCCTCATTCTCGTTTCTTCCCTCACACGATAATCAACTCCAGGCACGTCCTTTATACCATCAATAATGTTCTCGCATGTTTGTCTTGCTCTTAAGTATGGAGAGGTATAAAACATGACGCTTCTTGGATTAATAGCGCCTGCTCCCGAATCCTCGAGCTGACTCAAAAAATCCTTGAGTATAACTCCGGCCTGAGAGGCCTGTGCATGGCCCTGCGCTGTGAGGCAGATTTTGTGATTCGGAGTGTATCGGTTGACTAGCTTGTCGCAGTTGCCCTCTGATTCCCCATGTCTGACCAAGAGAATGTACTAGATTGTGTTAGTAAGTGGGCCTAGGGTATATTTGCTTTTATGTTTTTTTTTTTGTTTTTGAATACGTACTTTTGGTTTGCCCATGTGATATAATTTCTGTTCTACAAATGTATAGCAAAGTTTTAGCGATGGGAAAATAATCGGGACACTTAAACTAGAACGAGTGCAGGCGCAGCATCAGGTAGTGCGTATTCTGTAGCCTATTTATACGCTTTCGGAGTTCCAGCAGAAATCACCCACCTTTCCGTGGGAAAGAAAGTAATCTCCTCGAGTAAATAATGGTGTATTTTAATATTTGTCTTCTTTTGGGGTAGGAATAATAAAAAAAACCGGTCAAACCCCCGCCCAGAGATGGAAAAATTAAAGTATCACAAGGATCTCATATTTACATGTGGCAAATTAGATCCAGCCTATGATCAACGCGGAATTAGTGAGCGAACTCTCTTCCCAACGGCACTAGGCTCGGTTTGTAAGCCGCGTGTAAAGAATGAACAAAAAATAGAACACAAAAAAAATTCAGCACGTAATTATTTATCAGCCTATGAATAGAATACAAACGGTTTTTCTTTCTCATAAAACTCCCCCCAGTCTAATTGTTAGCAGAAAGCTTTCTCTCAATAGCAAAACTTTTGAGCAACTCCTCGTCACACTGCTTCAAGATATCGTCAGCGAACTCATCAATAGATCTAGAGTACAAGGTGTTGTTCAATCTCGAAGGACCAGTAGGGCCCTTAAAGATAGTCTGCCACTCTTCTGGGTCCAACTCAGGCTGGCCCATTTTAGCTCTCTCGTCGTTCTCGGCCTTTCTATTCTGTTTCCATTGGAGAATCTTGGTGTGCTCCTTCTGTAATTGTCTCTGGTAGTAGTTGAAGTTGGTCTGGTCAAAGTTGTAAGAGTCAACCTGGCTGCACAAGCTCTCCAACAATTGGGTGGTCATGTTGGAGTTCGAGTTGAAGGTCAAGTTCTCAGACTCGCCAAGTGTCGAAGACTCTGCGCTCTGGGCCAAGTACATGTTGACCAAGTGCTGGTTGTGAATATTGATGGTGATTTCATCGAAAATATTGAAGAACGACAACTTGTTGTTCTCCAAGTCCTTAGTCTTCCACTTACCCTTAGCATACGTGGTAAGGAAATTCTGCGACAATCTCAAAGCCTTGAAGTCCACCTCCTTGCCGATCGAAGCCATGTTGTGAATCAAGATAAAGGCGTTTTTGTTGACCAACTGCTGTTGTGCCAACGCCTCCACCAACTGCGAGGTAACAAAGTTACCAGAGATCGTCGACTGGAACCAGCCTTGGAACTCCACTCCCTGGCCCAACGAGATCAAGGCATCCATGATCTCTTGTTGGTATTTCTGGCCACTTCTGGAACGTAAAGAGCCGCCCTCATACTGGTCTGGGTATGGGAATGGGTACGCGTGAGTGATATCCACTGCACCACTGTCATCTTCAAAGCCCAAAAGCGAGCCGGAGTAAAGCGAGGGGTAGTTTTCTGATGTGTGTCTGATAAGAGACAACAACACGCTTCCCTCTATGTCGACAGTTGTAGCCGTAGGTGCCTCAATAGGCTTGGTGGTTTGTTTGGATGCCATTGTGCTTTGGAGCTTAAACCGACTACAAGGTGAATTTTTTTCACGAGAAATCTTCTCGTGGCTAGGCCGGTACATCTCAGTCTCACGCGGAGTGATCCGTGCCAAGTCAGAATTACCCCGAAGAAATTTGGGGTTTTAAGTGACTATAAAAGACATAATTAAAATTCTAGAGTGAAATTTAAGAGAAAGTGTCTCATTTTTGAATAAAGATGTTTTTTTTGTTACTTTTGGGCAAAGATATCTGTTTTACCAACTTTCAGGTCTCCCCAGCCGCACCTGCCAAAGTGGTGCGCGTTGGCTGCGACAGACTAGATCGATCCCAGGGGGCTACAGAGATCAAATAAAAAAAATTAGATATCAATATAGGAATCGAGCAGAGTAGTAAAAATAGAGAGATTGAGGGTCCTCCTTTAATAAAAACAAAACTATCAACTTTCATTTCCAGTGTCTGCTGGATTTTCTTCCAAGGTTGTTTTTTTTTTCTCTCTATTAGGTCAAACAAGTCGATTTTTCAAAATTTGCTCTTCAGCTTAACAAAAGTTCTCGAAGAGTAATTTGGGCCAGAAATTCCATCCCTTGTTAGAAATATTTTTTGATTATAATGATTCACAGTATAGGAGACCAATTCACAATATATTTCCTTGTCTCAACTTTTTATCATGGTCTCTCGCAGGGCTGATATCAAACTGTAATTTCAATCTGGTGCAAGGTTGGGAGTCATACGCAGTGCCCGGTAGCGGTGCGTAATAAAATTGCGAAAATTTTTCTGATAACCTTTCTCTTACCACCAACAGCAGCAAAATGTCCGACCCCGTCAACGAAGTTGCAGAGCAAGTCGCCAAGACCTACTTGGACGATGTCACTGGAGAACACGTGTCCAAAAGTGAATTGAAGAAGAGACAAAAGACCAGACAAATTGAGGCCAAGAAGGCAGAGAAGGCCAAGAACAATGTCAACAAGCAGCCTAAGAAGAAGGACAACATGGCGGACTTGAACCCTAACCAGTACTACGACATCAGATCGCGTCAAATTGAAGAGTACAGAGCCGCCAATGAGAAGAACCCTGAGGCGTTCAACCCTTACCCCCACAAGTTTTCTCGTACTTTGACCGTACCTGAGTTCGTCAAGAAGTACGAATACTTGGCCAGAGGCGAGACCCTCAAGGACCAAGAGGTTAAGATCACGGGTAGAATTATGACTAAGAGAGAGTCTGGTTCCAAGTTGAGATTCTACGTGTTGAAGGGTGACGGTGTGCAGATGCAAGTGATGGCCCAGGCCCAAGACGCTGAAAGCTTCGAGATTTACGAGAAGGAGCACGACAACTTGAGAAGAGGTGACATCATTGGTGTCACTGGTTACCCAGGTAGAACCGCACCTGCTAAGGGTGGTGAGGGTGAGATTTCCGTATTTGCTTCCTCCATCCAGTTGTTGACGCCATGCTTGCACATGTTGCCAACAGAGCACTTTGGTTTCAAGGACCAAGAGAACAGATACAGAAAGCGTTACTTGGACTTGATCGTCAACGATGACGTCAGAGAGCGTTTCAAGGTTAGATCTGCCATCATCTCTTACATCCGTAAATTCTTGGATACCAGAGACTTTATTGAGGTCGAGACCCCAATCTTGAACGTGATTGCCGGTGGTGCCACTGCCAAGCCATTCATCACTCACCACAACGACTTAGACATGCAGATGTACATGAGAATTGCTCCCGAATTGTTCTTGAAGGAGTTGGTTGTTGGTGGTATGGACAGAGTCTATGAGATTGGACGTCAATTCAGAAACGAGGGTATTGACATGACCCACAACCCAGAGTTCACCACCTGTGAGTTCTATCAAGCTTATGCTGATGTGTACGACTTGATGGACATGACCGAGTTGATGTTCTCCGAGATGGTCAAGGAAATCACCGGTGACTACAAGATCACCTACCACCCAGATGGCCCCGACGGAAAGGCCTTGACTTTGGATTTCAACAGACCTTGGAAGAGAGTTAACATGATCGAGGAATTGGAGAAGGTTTACAACGTCAAGTTCCCTCCAGGAGATGAGTTGCACACTGAGGAGACCGGTAAGTTCTTGAAGCAGATCTTGATCGACAACAAGCTTGACTGCACCCCTCCTTTGACCAACGCCAGAATGTTGGACAAGTTGGTTGGTGAGCTTGAGGACGCCTCCATTAACCCAACCTTTATTTTCGGCCACCCACAAATGATGTCTCCATTGGCTAAGAAGGACAGAAACATCCCAGGTTTGTGTGAGAGATTCGAGGTCTTTGTTGCCACCAAGGAGATCTGTAACGCCTACACCGAGTTGAACGACCCATTCGACCAAAGAGCTAGATTTGAAGAACAGGCTAGACAAAAGGCACAGGGTGACGACGAGGCCCAGATGGTCGATGAGACCTTCTGTAACGCTTTGGAGTACGGTTTGCCTCCAACTGCCGGTTGGGGATGCGGTATCGACAGATTGGCCATGTTCTTGACCAACTCCAACACCATCAGAGAGGTTTTGTTGTTCCCTACCTTGAAGCCAGATGCCTTGGTTAAGGGTGAGGAGACTTCCTCTGCTTAAGTGTCAAGTTCGATCATATAATCACCTGAACCATAGTTGTAATTTCTATTTTTTTTTTTCATCTTTTATTTTTTTAAGTGTGTGTAATGTACAATAATGACATCTATCATTTCCTAACTAAATCACCATTTCTCTTCATCTCCAACGCTTTTTTGTATGGTGGTGCTGTGGGCATCTGCACTGGTTGCAAGTTACGTTGTTCTGCACTCGAATTAAGCGTATACGTAGCGTCCGAGTCACCGTCATTCAAATCTCCGCAAGAAACGAACTTTGCAATCGATCTTTCCTCGTCATAAGGGAACTCCATATTTTCTATGATGTAGCTCTTGCCTATATCGGCATCCTCAAAGAACTCCTCCGTCGACTTGGCAGCATCAAGTTTAGGATTCCAGCCAGGACGGGGCTTGTAACCTGTACATACAATAAATGCTTCGAGAGAAGTTCCACGTGAAGAGCGTGGTTTAGCACAAACAACTCTTTCGAAAAGGTACCCAAACTGACTATACAAAAGATCGATGTCTCTGCCTCGGAAGATCTTAGCCACAAAAGTTCCGCCTGGTCTTAGTATGCAGCACGTGAGTTGCAAGGCACACAATACTAATTGGGCTTGTATATATTCGTCCAAGTCATGTAGACCCGTGACATCCGGTGCTCCATCGCTGCATACGAAATCCGCAGACTCTCCACCAAACAAATCAAGAATTTTTTGAAGAGTCTTTGGGTGGGTGATATCAGCCTGGAGACACGTGACACCTTCAATCGGTACCATGGGCTGCAAATCCACTGCCACGATTTTTGCCTTTTCATCACCGGAGTCTTTATTCAATTGTTGGCTCAACACCTGCGACCATGACCCAGGAGCTGCGCATAAGTCCACCACTCGTTTTACACCCGAAAAAATGTCAAATTCTTCGTTAATTTGAAGAAGCTTGAATGCGGATCTCGCCCTGAATCCCTCCTCCTTGGCTCTTCTATAATATAGATCTCTCTTATCTTTACTCGCCTTTCCCATTTCAAGACAGTTTTGAACCTTGTGAAATCCAGAGATGCGAGAAGAGCATTTCGTTCTATTCTATTCAAGCCGCGCACAGGACAAGCGAGGCCGAGCTAAATGTTTATTGAGATGAAAAAGACCACGCTAGAAAAAATAGTGCAACGGAGGAATTATATGTAAATTAAGATCCATCACTTATGAATATAAGGCTTACAAAATAACTCACTTTTGGAGCCAAGCGGGGTTTCCATGGGATTTTGACTCGAGATCTTGCCTGGTATAAGTTCTCTATGGTCAGATCACGTGACTGTCCTTAGAACTGCAGACTAAAATTTTCTTCAACTACAGTATTATCAGATCGTCGACGAAACTCACATTAAACGGTGCCACATGATTGCTAATTATATGAGAGGCGCAAGAGTGTCTTCAAGAACTCTTATCACAAGTGCTCGTCTTTTTGGTGCTGAAAAAACGGTGAAGAAAAGCTTTTTGTCGCCTCAGGAATTGGTGGAAAAGCGTAAAGCCGAGGAAGTAGAGAGCCAACAATTCACCGAAAGTCTACTCAAAAAGGAGGCGAGCTTTAAGCCCCAAATTATCCAGCCAAACCAGACAAATGAGTCCACAAAGAGACCAATTCCACTCAACGTTGAATTGTTGAAGTACAAGCCTTTAAAACTCACGCCCACACACGGACACAAGGTTGCTGAGATTAAGTTCAGTGGTTACGATGACACCGAGGTTCTTAGACTTGCGGAGTTTTCTGCAAGAGCTGCATTTTATTTGGGCATCCCTGCTTCTAACGTCGAGAAACTCAAAACAGAAAAGAAGCTATACACTGTCATCAGATCGCCATTTGCCCAGGCTAAGTCGAAGGAAAACTTCTACCGCACTACATACAAGCGTAAGTTGGTTGCATATGATGCTAATCCTGAAGTAGTGGACTTATGGTTATCTTACATCAACAACTATGCTCCTGAAAGCGTCAAGCGTCAAGCGCTGGTTTTCACTCGTGAGTCTCTTGACTATGCCGAGGTCATGAGCAAGTTGACTGCTGAGGACATCAACTTGCCTCAAGCCTACCAAGACGGCTTGGAAGATCCTGTTGGAAAGAAGGTGCAGGAGATTTTGGGGTCCGACGCTTTCAAAGAGTCGTTGAAAGAGAGCAAGTAATTTACTCTTGGCCATGTATATAGTAATGATTAAAAAGGTACTTTTAAGATTTAAAATCTGTTAGCCAAATCAGCCATAGAGGTCACGATCGGCGTCATCATCGTCGTCATCATCATCGTCATCCTCCTCCTGTTCACGAGCAAGTCTTAATTCTTCGTCCAAATGCTCTTTGCGGACTTTTTGGGCATCATGCACATTGAAACGACACATAGGGCACGTAGAATTCACCTTTAACCAAGGGGCAAAACAATCCATATCGAACACATGCTGTTTGGTCGATTTACCATTGGAGAGACATGGAAGCTTAACTATCAACGGATAGCTATTATCAACAAACTTGTTGGTGCAAATAGGACAGTCAGCAGTTTCGGGGAGACTTCTAATATCAACTCTCTCCAAAGAATCTAGAAATGCATCGTCAACTCCATTCTTGGGGCTCGCCTCTGGGCCTGCACTGTCTAAATTTTGCAAGAATCGCTGAATTACCTCGGAGTCTTCTTCCTCGCTCATCATCCTCAAAGCATTTTCAAATATTTCTCGCCCACTCAAACGCTCTCTGTTCGCATCTACTGTTGTATTAAGGAACGTATCTATGGCGCTCGAGAGTGTGAGATGTTGCCTCCGGTTATCCTCATGTGAATTTATACTTTCGCTACCGTTAAGATTATGATCGGCTAAAAAATTCGGGTTAGATCTATTTGACGAGAAGTTTTGGAAGAATTATTACATTACATACATTCGTAGGTGGACATAATGAGTGTTGAGCAAGAAAGACATTCATCCATCAACTTCTTTTCCTGACGCGATCTTATCTGTCTTCAGTGTCACATGCACACCCCAGCTCTCACCCATGGAAGTATATATTTGCCATAAACTAATTCATCTTTCAAAATTTCTTTTTTGAAAAATTAACAAAATTCGAGAAAGTACTCTTCTCATTTTCGAAATCTTATCATCATTTTAACACATTTCTTCATCAATACAAGGGTGATACGCAAAATGTGCACCAAAGAAGCCGCTTCTTAGAAATTCAGGACCCCATAAAATGAAATTACATCTCTAATTTTGTAACAGTGCATACAAAAAGTCTTCGTGAACATCGTATATTACTTTTAGCTAAATTTGTGGCCATATTTAATACATGGTATCACCCACTCATGATCATATAGCTCAATCCATAACATGATCTTCGATATCACATGTACGGTCACCTTTCTCTCCGTGCCCTGTAATTTGCTCGCTAGATCCATAAAAATAGTCCATTTTTTTCTCCCCAAAGCCTTTATTCGCAGATACGAAATAGTCTCCGTTTTCGGAGCTCAAATACAAAGGCGTCATAGGTGGTTCCTCCAGCGGTGTTTGAACTGGGTTTAGAATTGGCGAATCACCACCTCTTGTAACATTTAATGAAAGAGAAAATGGTTGCCGTTCCTGATTCGACTGATGGAGAGGAGTTAGGCCCAAACCACCATGTCCTAGAAACAGATTCTTTGCCTTAGCCATTGCAAACGACTTTGGCGGTGTTTGCGCATTTAGCCAGAATCTCGAAGGAGACTCCCCAAAGGAGGTTGGATGCAAATTTGGTGAGTCCGGTGTAATCATTTGGTTTTTTCCCCATGGAATAGTCTTCGGGCTGGAGATAGTATTAAATTCCCCGATAGCAGGGACGATGGGAGATGCTATTTTATGGTATGGTTGCAACCGTTGTTGACCCAAATGCGTGATTGAGTTACGAGAGCGCAAATTTGTATACGAGTTGACGCGTTCCGGATTTGCATTACTGAGACCCAGAATCGTGCCTTTGTTCCCGGTATTATTTTCTAGGTAGTTTGCGAAATGTGGGCCACCGCCAACGTTATTGCTCAATGATAAAAGCGAGATTGAGGAGGATGAGGGAATAAGCCTCCCATCGTGGTCTTGACCGACCGATGTAGCAAGGATCGAGGGCTCCGGGTGATCATGGACCATATCCTTTTCTACGTCCTCAGCGTAGAACAGCTGAGGGTTCGGTGGCGGTGCGTTTGAGTCATAAGTTTCACCCGCTAAAGATTTCGAAAGAAGTGATTTTGTGGACAGAGCTTGTGGTTTGATGGACCTTGGCTCGTTTGTAAGGTCTGGAGAGGACGTTATGGACAAGCTGTCGAGCTTATTTCGCAAATTGTTTGCGGTGGAGTACTCAGTGGACATCATAAGCTAATGTGCGGTAAATAAATAGATAATGGGCCCGATATATATGTTATGCATGTATATGTATTTTTAATGAAGTGGAGACCCAATATGTTTTGACTCTTCTCCCTCCTTTTTTTAAGAGTGTGTCGTTGAACAGAAGAATGGAGGTTTTGATTTTTTAGGTGAAAAAATAAACTCACTATGCGTTGGAAAGGCGTTCTCTTGTGATATCCGGGGAAGCGAGAAGGGAAAAAAGTTTTTCGGGGACTCCGTTGGGTTGCGGTTATGAATCAGATTCAGAAAATTTGCTTGTGGACACGAGTTATCCGATCACTGAACCAAAATAAGTGGATTGAAGGAATGTGATATAATTTTCAATTGAGATAACGAGATGAATATGGATTTTATGTTTTCAAGTCTCCTTGTAATGAAAAGCTGGAGATCCCGCAAAAAAAATTGCCGCTGTAGGCTACTGCGAAAACTTTAACAAGGATGGCACACCACGTGATAAGATAAGGCAGTTTTGACTCGCATTTTTTCTTTTGTACAGTGATAAGAGTCCGAAACTGAAGACCGAAATCCTGCAGAAAAAGCGCGATAAAAAACGCGCTCTGGATCTCTCCTATCCTGGCTCTAGAATCGCAAAGAAAAAAAAGTGCCTGCACAACTCGGAAGAGAACTCGGGTGTGCGACCGATGTCTCCTTTCTTGGTTGCGTGAGCAATTTAAATCCCCCACAAGGTGACCAGGTGCAGATTCCCAAGAATATTTTAATTTGTAAAATCAGAAGTAATAATGAAAGGACAATCGGGGTTTAAGGTGTGTTACTTTATGTAAAATTATTTGACAAACCAGTAAAAAAAGAGTGTCTCATTGACTAGATATCTTCCAAAAAATACTTCTCAATTAGATCACTTTGTTTCACGTGAGAGGGACAGGGTACATTTGCGCATAGCTCCGCCTTGGGCGCCAAGATTAGAGGAAAAACGAACTTGATGCCTCACATATGCTATCGAAGCAACTAAAATTCTTCCCAAGGCATAGATTGGAGTTGTTTTAAGGACGGTTGGTGGAAGAGTTAGATTTAGTTTTGAGTAGAGACAGATTTCTTTCAAAACTCACGAGAAAACTGGACATAAAAAAAAGTAAACACATGACTAGCTTTCAATTTTTTTTTCTATTTTTCTCTTGGTACAGTCTTCTTAACCGAACTTTAGATTTTATTCTCTTGTCTCTGCCACCAATACGATTATTTTGATTCTAACGTAATTTCAGCTTTCTTAGGACTCGTTTAATATAGTCCATTTTAAGGTGAAAAATGAGTACTTTTGACCTAGTAAAATAAGTAAGGGCAATATGTATAATTTATTGTTTAATGATTAATTTATGAGAATTAGGACTGTTAACCTCTCAGGTGTTGATTCTTTGTTCAGCGGGAACATGAGTATAAAAGAGGTTGCACTAGTATTCCCCAGAGTCAGCAGGGTCAATTTTAAAAACTTTGTCAGGGTTCATGATTCTTTTCGGATCCAAAGCCATTTTTACTTTCCGCATTGTATCCACAGCATCAGCTCCAAGCTCTAACTCAAGATACTTCCTTTTACCATTTCCGATACCGTGTTCTCCACTTGAGGTTCCCTCATTTGCTAAACCAAGGAGCATCATTTGGTTGACAAGTTTTTCACATTCTTTTTTTGTTTCAGCGGTATAGAATATATCTGCATGAAAATTTCCATCACCGACATGTCCCAAGATAACAGATTGGAAGCCAGATTTTTCAATCAAGACTCGGATTTGCTCCAATACAGGGGAAAGTTTAGACAAGGGCACAGCTATATCGGTAACCCACAACCTCACATCCTCGTGGATTTCATTTTTTCCGTAGTTAAGAATCGCGTAAAAAGCATCTTTGCGTGCACTGAATAATTCTTCTCCCTCTTCTTTACTCTCAGCTGAGATAAAGTCTTTACAATTGTTCGCGAGGGCAACTTCCTCAACCACCTTCAAGGTTTCTTCAACGACCGTTTTATTAAGGCCTCCGATTTTGAAGAATATAGTTGGAACCTCTAGCCATTCTTTTGTCCAATATCCACTATAGTTTATACAATGCATCATATCCTTATCAAGCAACTCAATAGCTTCTGGTCTAATGCCTCTGCGAAACAATTCAGCAACAGTATTGGTGGTGTCCAAGATACTTGGAAACTGACCCACAACAACAGTTTCGTGCTGTGGTTTCACGTGCAAACGAACTGTCGCCTCAGTAACAATGCCTAATGTACCCTCACTACCAATGAACATGCCGGTAAGATTATACCCAGCACTAGTTTTCTTAGGTCTTTGTCTGGTTTTGATGACAGTTCCATCTGCAAGAACGACAGTAAGAGAGATCACATTTTGAATCATGGCACCATAGCGTGAAGCGTTGACACCCGAGGCATTTGTATTGACCATACCTCCAATTAATCCGCTAGAGCCACAGTCACATCCGAAAAGTAACAGCTCGTCAGTCAATTCCTCGTTTAATTTCACCCAATTGACACCAGCTTGTAACTCAACATCCAAGTCGTTCCGGTTGACGCGTATAATTTTATCCATTTTGCTCGTATCCAAGATCACACCAGGCCTGGTGGAAAAAAAATGACCTTCGAGCGAAGATCCTCCAGAGTAAGGCACCACAGGGACACTATATTTATGAAGGATCTTCATGATTTCGGAAACTTCTTGTGTGGAAGTTCCGTAAATGATCCATCTAGCTTTTTGGTGGGGTTTAGGAGGATGAGTGGTAAAGCCATTATCGAAATGGCCGTTGATTTCAGCCTCGCTATTGGTGACTTTCTTTTCGCCGATGACATTTTTTATCTCAGCAATCGCCTGTTGTAATTCAGATTCGGTACAATATTTCGGTGGCGCAAGATCGGAAAGTTTTGTGGTTGAAGAGAATGGAAATAAGTCTTTGGGTGGATTTGCATGCACTTGACTCTGGCCGTAGAGATAAGACGCGATACCAACCGAAACTAGTGTTGGGATAAACACAATTGATGGCAGAAATTTTCTCAGAGATTTCTGTGACTTGAGGTTCTTCGAAGAATAAGAGCGCATAAAGCTCAAACTTCTCAAATACTGCCAGGATTTCATGTCTTGATATGTTTGTTTGGTGATCAATTGATAATCTCCGGTAAGATTATCGAGAACTGGTCATACTAACTATGCAGGAAAAAAGAAATCGAGATTTCGCCTGGTACAGTATATCACTAGAGACAGGACTGGGTCTCGTAAATGAGAAACCAACAAATAATAATTCGCAGATATTTTGAATTAATTTATTCAACTATAAAGACAAGAACGTAATCTTCAAAACCCGTTTAAGCCCTAAGTTCGTGCTTTCTAAAACTTTTCATTGGCTTCAAGCCCCACTTTTTAAGCATGGCAATATCTTCCTCCCATCCGTTACACGCAGTAGTAAGCATCTGCTCACCAGTAAAGATAGCGTTACAACCAGCCATGAAGCAAAGGAACTGCTCATGTTCCCTCATAGAATATCTTCCCGCGGCAAGACGAATGATGGACTCAGGCATAATAAGACGAGCGGTCGCAATGGTTTTGAGAATTGCCTCAAAACGCAAGCTTTTGTTCAGCGATTTGGGAATATTCTTAAGTTCTTCAGCCATGGGTGTTCCCTGGATTGGGACCAATTTATTAATTGGCAACGATTCAGGATGTTTATCCATGGTTGCCAAAGTGTAGAGAAAGCCCACATGGTCATCATCAGTTTCTCCAAGCCCCAAAATACCTCCAGTACATGCTTTCAAGCCGGCCTTTTGTACGTTTTTGATAGTCTGCAAACGGTCATCGTATGATCTAGTAGTGATGACCTTAGGATAGTGTTCTCTAGAAGTATCGATGTTGTGGTTGTAAGCTGTTAAGCCGGAATCTTTAAGAACACTGGCTTGCTCTTCGGTAACCATTCCTAAAGTCACACAGGTTTCCATTTGCAATTCTTCATTAATCCATTTAACCATCTCCGTGATTTTTTTCAAACCGGATTTTCTACCATGCATGTCTCTCCAAGCAGCACCCATACAGAATCTGGTAGATCCATTTTCCTTGGCTTTAATAGCGGCCTGTTTAACTTCTTCCAACTTAACCAATTTTTCAGCCTTTGTTCCGGTGTCGTATCTCGATGACTGAGAGCAGTACTTACAGTCCTCGGTACATCCACCTGACTTGATGTTAAGCAAAGTGCACAATTGCACCTCACTGGGATCGTGGTATTTGTGATGCTGGAGCTGAGACATAAACATCAATTTTTGAAGGGGGGTATCGTAGATCTGACGGATTTCTTCCCTGGTCCAGTCATTTCTTGGGCCTTCCAGAATAGCTCTATCCAAAAGATTTGTTGTAACAGTGGCAGCAGCAGCAGGGGTTGAGTTGGCAGCAAGTGCCAATCTAGGGCTGACAGAAGCCTGAAGAAGTCTAGTAAGAGAAGCTCTCATAGTAAAATTATAATGGATGCAAATATAGCGAAGCTGGCAGTGTGTATTATAAACGTAACCCGAGAATGTCTATAATATACAAAAGAAAGAAAAAAAAAGAGAGAAAAATTAAAAGTCTAACCCAAAAGAGAGCGTTATATATATCACTCTCGATTAGGCACAGATCGGTCCACTTCCCAATCGGGGGAATGTTATTGGCCGGAATTATGCATTATTTTTTGGGCCATGAGTCGCATAACCCAACTCCGAAATTACGAAGCCGCCCAACGATGATTCAATAGTCATCCTGGGCTGCAAGGAAATGGATGCACAATCGAGAGCGCGGCGACTCATGGAAATGAATCATGTCTAGTGCGCGCCGCGCAAACCCACTAGGGCTGGTGCCCTTTCGAGCTGGCGCTAGAACAAAAAAAAATTGTTTGGCGACAGTGCGGTGGGAGAAAAAGTAGCGCGAATTTCTAGACCGAGTCGCGCACGACTTAGTGTCGCAGCTAGGTCCTCATTAACAATTTGAAAATTTTCCACCTCAGCTATAGTCTCATTAACTAAACATCAAAAATGGCTCCAATCGTATGTACCACTTAAGTTTCACGAGGATATCGATCAGTTCATATACCTCGGACGGGCTTTTAATTTCAATCGTCTAATTAATTTCGGGTCCTCCCGTTTGGGGATGGCTTCGGTGTTTGTGCTGCAAGAGGCAGTGCACCCAGTATTGTCTCTGAGGTTCACATAACATTACTTTTTTATTTAGCTCGTGAAAGCCCGTCCAGGGTAGCTATGCTGTCTTTATCTTTAATTTTTTTATTATTTTTGATAATAGTGCGGTAGGCTAACAAGGTTTCTAGACCACCAAGGACACTCAAGCTGCTAAGAAGTTCGTTGTTGACACTTCCGCTCCAGTCGAGAACGCTGTTTTCGACCAGGAGGCTTACGTTAAGTACTTGGTTGAGCACATCAAGGTTGACGGTATCATCGGTAACTTGGGTGAGTCCATCTCTGTCACTGAGGAGGGCAACTCTGTTGTTGTTGTTTCCACCGCTAAGTTCTCCGGTAAGTACTTGAAGTACTTGACCAAGAGATACTTGAAGAAGAACCAGCTCAGAGACTGGATCAGATTCGTCGCCGTCAAGAGAAACCAATACCAATTGCAGTTCTACTCTATCGCTGAGGACGACGAGGACGACGAAGAGTAAATTATCCGTTCAACTTAAAGTTATCTTGAATACATAGTTTATATCCTCCGGGCTCTAATTTTGGGAAGGTTTACAATAAATATAATAATCGATTCCTGTTTAGCAGTACTGTAGATTGTTTGTGTAAAGGCTGATTGAAGCCAGATGCGAGTTTGATTCTCCTTCCCTTTTATTTGACGTCATTTTACTTTTGATTTAGAGCAATGATCACCTATGATATGCTCCATATCATGTCGAATGTGCACGATTTCTTTCGGTATTCTTTATCCTTGCTTCAAGCAACAATGCACGCCTTTTATGATCGACATCAACAAGTTTGTGGGTGCATTCCCCGATACCGTGTGACGTCAGCTTTTTACAAGGGCATTTAAATCTGCATTTGCCTGGGGAATGGTTTTTGCCGTAGCAAATATTGCAACCCTTGACTTTGCAATCGCGAGATGTGTGATTGCTCGTAAGGCACAAGAAACAATGTTGCTGAGGATGAATAATCTGTACTTTCATTTGGTTCTGGTCAGCAATTGGCTTCAAGTCTGGGAACCTAGAGAGACGTTTTACTTCTTCCTCAAAATGCCTTATAATTTCAGTTTGACTTTCCAAAAACTCACGCTGTTTGGCAAGCCGATCTAGGATTTCGGGAGTTTTGTGCGTTTCATTTTCAAGCTGTTCTATAGATATTGGCACAGATTCGGACACCCAGTGCGCAAACAATGAGCGTAAGACATTTTCCTGATTAAATTTCCGCCTGTCTGATACCAATTTTCCTGGGGGAATCTTATCGGTGCCAAGATAAATTAAAACTAGAGCTTTGTAATTATCGGCTGGATCATCTGGTCGCTCTCGCACTACTCTCAATATTTCGTCCTGATGGGTAAGGAAATTCTCTTTGAAAAAAAACTTTGGATAACCCATGGGCCGACTTGATGCCTTCACTATGACAAAGGGAACCTTGGTTTCCTTTTGAGAAAAGGAAAACTCGTTCTCCTCAGAAAAACATTCAGTATTCACTAATAAATGGGATATTCGATCTGTGACGATTTGCGAGAATAGTACATGTGCATCACTGGTCATTTCAGAGGGAATCAAGAGTTCAAAAATGCTTTCCTTTGGATTCGGTATGACAACTACACCGTTCATGATAAAGGCATGCCTTAGACGCTCGTGCGCCGAGTAGTCGATAAGGCTATCAATCATTTTTTTCTGTGACTCTTTCATTATATCAGATGCAGTTTCAAGTCTTCCTAGAAGTCTTTCATCTATTTTGATTAATTCACTTTCACGAGAAGCCTTCATCATCTCAAGATATCGGATTCTGGCAATTTTTGCCTCCTCGCAATCCTCCATATATCGATCTTTCAATTCAGCCGCTAATTGAGTGGCTTTCTTAGTAACAGACTTCCGTATTCGATAATGGGATACACCAGAAGAATTAATGATGTCGAACCTGGGAATCTTGTCATTGGTGCATGGCATGGCATCTAATACCATTTCCAAAGATTCTTTCGGATATTTCTTCATTAGTTTTGAAATAAAACTTCTTTCTTGGTTAGTACGCCCGGGCGACTTCTCGTAAGACTTGCAGATTTCTGTCTCCGAAGGTAGCAAAGTTTTTCTTTCGAACTCAACGTCGTTAAGTTCAACTTCGTGCTTGGATTTATAGGGTTCGTCGTCTAGCCAGTCATCATAACCAAAGGACAAGTGGTAATGCATATCTCTCTGGGATACCATTTATATCTTCAAGATCCCCAATTTTCTTTTTCTTTTAATTTTCCCGTCCCTCTATCTTAATTTTTGACCTTGGTATTCGAGCTGTTTAGCTCGGAAAATACGATCCTACCTTATCGCATCAACCTGCAGGTATATTCCATAAGGACTGGCTTGATACGTAAGACCAAAAACTATTTCCATTCCAGACATTTAAATCTTTATTTCTTTTACTAATTCTTTTTTGCCTGATTTCATCTGATTGAAGGGGGAGAGAGATGATACTAACCATCACTCTCTAAAAACTATAATTATAGAAAAAAAAACTCTAACCAGCTCCCAAATATATACCGACTGGCGAACCAAAGCCCCCTTCACGCTGTACCACAGCAAAAGAAAGCAATCTAATATATATTTGTAACAACAATGAATCTTACGTCATCGACCCAATGGAAAGGTCTTGCCACTCACGTTTACAAAATAAATTATTCTTTTATACTTGAGACTGGGCTCAAATTGAAACTTAAAAGATCAAATTCAGGCCATTTCAAGATAAAGAATTATTCTATAGTTAAGTGCATATAACAAATGTTTTGACATCTCACCCATGTCATGGATGAAACCAGCCAAGCCGTTGGCCGGGTCAGATGATGAGAGTCACGTGCCATGTCGTCGGACCTCGTAGGTCACATGCAGGACTTGTCGCACGCCAACTCATCTTGAAGAGTTTTCACCCGGATTATTTAGAAAGAAACTAGCGGTTATTTAGATAGAAGTCAATACATATAAAGACACTTTAGTCAGACATCCGCCTATTAACCGCTATCCGAAATCCCCAGACTATCCCTTGCAACCCACACAAGAAAGACTTCGTGGCCAAGTTGGCTAAGGCGTAAGACTGTTAATCTTAAGATCGTGAGTTCGACCCTCACCGAGGTCGCTTGTTTTTTCTTTTTATATTCGTATAAGCTCGAGTATGAGTCACCGAAAACTTTTTTTTTGCCGTTACAGTTTGTGAGTTATTCTTGTGACATAAGCGAATGATGACTCGATTAAAGGATTCATTATTGAACAAGACGCAAGCCTCTCTTTTTTTCTATTTTTTCTTTTACTCAACTCTACAACTGGGTATTTTCCACAGCAATAATATGTTTTTTTTTTCAGATGAATTTGACAATGATACGTGATCTTACAAACTGAAGCAATCCCATGTGGTTTTGAAAACCCGAAGAATTCAACTTCTTCGTATTCGTATTCGGAAAAAGACGCGCAGGGCTCCGGAAACAAGTTCCGGATGCGGCTAGACTCAACGAATTATTAAGATCACACAAGTCGCCCTAATGACGGTAACGAATTAAAAAATTAAAAAATACTGTTATGAATGACTAAAAGACGTATATTGAAGTCTGAAAAATGAATTTTTGTTGGCATGAATATGAAATTAATAATTAGTTCCAAGTACATAGCTTTCTTCGGGGCTAATGTTGGTTCGCCATACAATAATCATGCATCCCTGTAATTGGTAAACGAATTCTCACAACTCTCAGCTTATGTTTGGTGAAAATTTGATACGTTCTAAGAATCAAAAACCTTTAAGACCCCGCGAATATCCAAATTTCCAAAAAACCTTACCCTTTTTTGCTCTTACTTTAGACTCATAGAGGCCACCCGGGAAGCAACAAATAGTGGAAGAAAAAAAAAGCAAAGTCTTTTTTTTTTTTCAGTACCAAGCTCAGTCCGAACAGAAAAATGGAATCTCTTGCTCGTGCCTCTCTTAAGGTTTGTCCTTTCGTCAAGGCAACTTCCGCCCAGGCTCTTCGTCAGATGAGTAATCTCTCAACTTTGACCCAGCATGCCAAGGCTTGTCCCTTTGCCGGTGCTGCTTTAAGTTCCAGAGAGTATTCATCTTCTTCGAAGCCTCTCAATGCTTCCAGTGCTTCTGCGACTTCCTCTTTTTCCTCCGAAAAAGCGTCTCAGTTTTACTCTTTCTCAGAGAAGGATTTGGCTGACGGAAAGTTTGACCTCGTGCAGAAGGAATCCAATGAGAATTCGTTTGACTACAGTGGTTTTCTCGATGAAGAACTCGCGAAAAAGAGACAAGACAAGTCTTACCGGTACTTCAACAACATCAACCGTTTGGCTGGGGAGTTCCCTAGAGCACACTTAAGTGAGGAGACCGAACGTGTAACTGTTTGGTGTGCCAACGATTACTTGGGTATGGGAACCAACAATAAGGTGATTTCTGCTATGAAAAATACCCTTGACAAGTATGGCGCTGGTGCTGGAGGTACCCGTAACATTGCCGGGCATAATCAGCATGCGATCAAGTTGGAATCTGAGCTTGCAGCGTTACACAAGCACGAGGCCTCTTTGGTATTCAGCTCCTGTTTTGTGGCCAATGATGCAGTGCTTTCGATCTTAGGCCAGAAGATGAAAGACTTGGTGATTTTCTCTGACGAGTTGAACCATGCGTCTATGATTCAAGGTATTCGTAACTCGCGGGCCAAGAAAGAAATTTTCAAGCACAATGACTTGAACGACTTGGAGCGGAGATTAGCCCAGTATCCAAAGTCCGTTCCTAAGTTGATTGCATTTGAGTCTGTGTACTCAATGTGTGGTTCCATTGCACCTATCGAGGCCATTTGTGACTTAGCCGACAAGTATGGTGCTTTGACTTTCTTGGACGAGGTCCATGCTGTTGGTATGTATGGTCCTCATGGTGCAGGTGTTGCCGAGCATTTGAACTTCGAGGAACATTTGCAAGCTGGTTTGAACAATATTCGCAAGGACTCTGTCATGAACAGAATCGACATGGTTACGGGTACTTTGGGAAAAGCCTTTGGAGTAGTTGGTGGTTATGTCACTGGAAAGCGCAACATGATTGATTGGTTCAGATCCTACGCCCCAGGCTTCATTTTTACCACTTCTTTACCCCCAGCCGTGATGGCCGGTGCCTCTGCCTCTATCAGGCACCAAAGAGCTACTTTGAAGGACAGAATTACCCAGCAGAAAAACACGAGATTCGTGAAGAACAGTTTGAATGAAATCGGAATTCCGGTCATTCCTAACCCTTCGCACATTGTTCCTGTGTTGGTCGGCAATGCAAGAGATGCCAAGAGAGCCTCAGATCTCCTCTTGGAGAAACACAATATTTACGTGCAAGCAATCAACTTTCCCACTGTGCCTATTGGTGAAGAGCGTTTGAGAATCACGCCAACGCCTGGCCATGGCCCACAAATTGCGAACGAGTTGATTGATGCTGTCGACAGCGTGTTTACTGAGTTGAACTTGCTGAGAACAACTGATTGGACAAAGGCCGGTGGTTTGTGTGGTGTGGGTGAAGAAGCAGCATCCTCAATCGAGCACATTTGGACCGATTCTCAATTATCTTTGACTGATGCTGACTTAAACGCAAACGTGGTTGAACCTTCAATCACCCCTAACGCGGTTAGCTCTGGTGTTCAAATGTAAGCTGGGCACTCAAATTCTTTTCAAAAACAAAAACAGAACAAAAAAACAAAAAACAAAAATTAAAAATCATAAAAATCATTTTTTTTTTTTTTTTCCTTTCTTTTATGGGCCCTCTGTTGCAAGAGTTAGATGTATTAGCTTTAATAAAATCGTTGTGCTTATGAAAATCTCAATAAAAGTGTATCAGAAAGAAAAAGAAGGAGCAAATATACAATAGAAAGCAGTCTCTCTTGAACCTACCGAGCAGTTTTTCTTATTCAATAGAAACTTTTTTTTTTTTGTTATTCCAACATTCTATAGTTAGTACCTTAGATTTTTCAGACCGGGATCGCAGCAGCTTGTGTGCACTTTCCCGACGCGCGATGCAACCAAGATCAACAAACAATGCAGCCCAATTCAAGTCTCACAGACACAACGCGTGCTTTTTTTATTTTTCTTTTTTCCCTTTTCCACAAGCCATTTCAATCCTTTTTTTTCTAATATGGCTTCCAGTGATCCCGAGCTCGTGCGGCTATATTTGAGCCGACTCATGGGCTCGTTTGCTCCTTCCGAGCTCGGTACGCCACAAGCTGAGGCCATGGTTAACGACCTTACAAATCATTTAACACGGCCGTTTTTAGTTTCTTCGTCCACCCTTTCCTTGCCACAACTTCTAGAGCAATACCACAAGCTATTCTATGGACAAAATCGCGGAGATGATTGGAAGAATTTTCAAGCAATTGTAAATGCATTAGCGCATACAAGGCTGGCCGAGGAGTTCACGCGCAATTTGGTGCTTTTGTCACGGCTTTCCTCGCCAGAACTCTCTCTGCAATCAGATACAAGATTTCGTAAACCAAGGTTTGAATTCGAAAATGACCATCGGGAAAATTCACCTTTGGCAGTAAATCTGAATGAGTATTCGCAGCAAACAAATTTGACCATGTCTGAGCTCATAGATCCACATTATAAGTCCCTTGACGAATCCAATCTTCTTGATTCACTCAGGCATATACTTGTGGGCCAGGACACTCAAATTTTGATTTTTCTGAGGGACCAAAAAAGTATTGAGATTCCTGACCTGGTGAATACTAGCTACACTCAACTCCTTACGCAAATTTTGGAGCCTGCTCTCTTATGGAAGAGCTTACACCTCTTTCTAGTTTCTCGCAAGGGTGAACAGAATTCGCCGATCAAAACTGCATTTTTGAGTTTCGTGGATGTTTATCTTGTTCATTATGCAGACTATATTGAATGTTTATTCAGGACAACGCCAACATCTTTAATTGCACTTCTTGATTCGCTCGAAGGCCAGATACATAGCCTACGGTTTTTGGGGCATTTGAAAACTCGTCTAGTTGATTTAAATGGATTCGATTTTTTACTTGAAGTGTTCAAATTTTCTCAGTTTGGCGACCCTAGCATTGCAGAGTTTGCCAGTAAACTTTTCCACGACGTTTCTGTTCCTTATTATCAATATCTCGAGAATTGGATCATCAAAGGCGATCTTATTGACGGACATGGTGAATTCTTCGTGTATTTTGATAAAACCGAAAATCATATCAATGATATTATAAAGTACAATCCCAAAAAAATACCCACGTTCCTACATTTGGATGATGAAGTTTTTATGAAGATATTTCAGGTGGGCAAAACATTGGTATTCTTGGATAAATACTGCAAAGAGCTTGACTGGGTCAATAACTTTTCTCTGAGATACTTCCAGTTTATTTTCACCTCACACAAAGGTTTACAAACGATGAGCACTAACATGCTTCAAGTGATGATTAACGTACAATATGATGAAGTTATTAAATATTTTATGCTTGTCTCCCAGTCTAAGTTTCTGCTATTCTCACATTTTGTTAGCATCAAACGAGTTATGCTCATGGAATCGAGCAACTTCATTGATACAATTAATGAAAGGGGATCACAGATGTTTAGTGAGCCCGCTTCATCCTTGACTTCTGTCAGATTATCAGGTCTCTTGGTTGACTCGATCAGTTTGTCTTCGATGAAGAATATGCCTTTAAACTATCAGAGACGAATTGACGCCAGAATTTTGGATTTGAGCCATGGAACAATTGGCTGGGATGTTTTCACATTGGGTTATAATATTCCAGAACCTCCACTTGAAGCTCTTTTGAACTACAAAGATCAAAACGTGCAGTACTTGAGATTGTTCAATTTTTTATGGGGATTGAAGCACTATCAATTTCTCTTAAAAGAGAATTTCGTGCAGTTTCAGGATTATAACAAGAATCACATGAGGCAAATTAGGACCATGTTTCAAGGGTCTCTGGTCATCTTGACTAAATCAAAAGAACGCCATTTGAAATGGCTCGAACGTAGCCTCAGAGTTATTTGCTTGGTTCGTCACAGAATCTCAATACTTATTGATACCATTCTTAATTTTGTGTCATTTGATTTGATTGAGAATAGCTTCAATGTTCACATTATTCGCAAACTATTTAAAACGTTTAATTCACAGGTACCAGGTCTTAAAAAGGGGTTCCAGGGCGGTGCTTCCAGGCTCTCTATATTGGACTCGGGATTTTTACAGGACCGCAATGAGATGCTGCTTTTGAATGGATTGCAAGCAACTACATCTGTCGACCAAAATACTGTCAATCTAACCATTGATGACTTAACCGCGACTCATACTAAATACCTTCAAAGTGTTTCGGAGTGTAAACTACTTAGAGAAGATGTCCATGGTCGGCATAGTGGCAAGTCATTCGTTCACCAAATTTTTGATCTTCTTGAGATAGCATATACATATCTACGAAGCAGCGAAGAATTTGGGACATCATTAAATGCTTATGTCAGCTTTTTACGCTTGAAGCCGGAAAGCATTGATTTCGATGATGATTGGGACAATCTTCATCATCGTTTGAACTCGGTGAAGTCCTTCATTCAAACAGAATTATACACCGATAGATTTCAGCCATGGCTCAAGGCTTTTGCACATGATATGCGAGCCGAGGCTGATCTCAAAGAATTAAGCAAAATGATTTAATGGAGGCCAGACGCGCCCCCACTTCGCACCTCCATTTTCATTCATCACACCCCAGTGCCCACCTCACATGACTTGCCCCACTAAGCTCAGTATGTTCATTGATGAAGCAAGTTTTGGGTCAACTAAAAGGCAGTTTGATTTTCAAACGAATAAATAAGGTTTGTCGATAAATTGCTATAAATCTATAGTAATGAGCCATCCTGTATCGTGTTATTCGTTGCCTTGCATTTATTAATGATTTGTGGGGAGGCCGCGGTATGCGGCTGCGCACAAAGGCTCAGCATATATGGTTTGACAAGTTAAAACGGCTTACTTTATGAAATAAATTAAGAGTATTATTTCAAATTTGAAATATCAAAGGAGGAAGTTTTGATAATTAGCCCCCAATTCAGGGGTCACTTTTTCGTGGTGTGTATAGTTCCTTATCTAATTCGGGACCTGTGTATTCTCGGCGTGCACTCTCGGCCCGCTCATGAACCGAGGATAAGATCGCGGAAAGCGCCGTTCCCCAGATTTCGTGCGAAAAAATCCCACGTACATATATGACCGCAAAGCATATGAGTCCTCCAAACAAAAAAAAAAAAGTAGAAAAGTATCCAAATTTTTGATAGTTTCAAGTGAACCTTTCCGATAGAAATTAAGAAATACGCCAGCCACATACAGGTTTGGCATTGATACAGAAAACTTGCATAAAATAGACCACCACATATAATATTCACTTTTCAATATGGATGAAGCTGAGAGTGTTTTGGTTACTAACATCAAATCTTTCGCCTCTGGAGGTTTTGGAGGTGTGTGTGCGGTATTAACTGGCCATCCATTTGATTTGGTCAAAGTCCGTTTGCAGACAGGTGTTTACAAATCTACGGCTGAATGTCTCAAGGGAACTTTAGCAAAAGATGGCCTTTTGGGATTTTACCGAGGAGTGATGCCACCACTTTTAGGTGTGACACCAATGTTTGCGGTTTCTTTTTGGGGTTATGACATGGGTAAAAAGATTGTATCTGGGTATACAGGAACCAAAACAGAAGACTTTACGGTGGGGCAAATTTCAACTGCTGGATTCATTTCTGCGATCCCTACTACGGCTGTTGCTGCCCCATTTGAAAGAGTCAAGGTAATGATGCAAGTTCAAAGTGGAGCAAAATCTTCGATGGGATCTGTGATAGCCGAAATGTATAGAACAGGAGGCCTCAGATCCATCTTTAAAGGATCTGTTGCCACGTTGGCCAGAGATGGCCCCGGCTCTGCGCTCTATTTTGCCACATATGAATATGTCAAAGCAGCTTTATCTTCACCTGGAAAAGATTTATCATTGGGTGCAATCTCGATTGCTGGTGGATGTGCTGGTATGTCCATGTGGCTTGGAGTGTTTCCAATCGACACCATCAAGTCAACACAACAATCTTCAAATATCAACATTTCAATTGCGCAGGCGACGAAGAATATTTATGCAAAAGCCGGTCTCAAGGGGTTCTTTCCTGGAGTAGGACCAGCTTTGGCGAGATCATTTCCCGCGAACGCGGCCACGTTTGTTGGTGTGGAATTAGCCAAGAACTTTCTTGACAAACTTTGAGGGATGATAGATCATGATACCTGCATATTTAATTGAGAGTTTTCTCAAAAAGAAATCATTGAATAGAAGCGATAAATAAATTAAACATGAAAAAAAAAATTATAAAAAAAAAAACAGGTCAAACTCTTACGAGTTGCAGGGCAATTCAGTGACATGCTAAACTGGTGCGAGATCTCAAATGCTGTCTATCAATATTATTTTATCTGCAGTCTCTTTTCTCACCCGCACTACGCCGTGGGTTCAATAATCACCCTCGGGTCGACAATGATAAGACAGTCTGTTGAAGACAATCACGTAACTTACACAGCACAAAAATGTCGTTGACTGATGATCAGGTATGTGATAAACTCACTTCATTCAAAATCGAAGAATTTCAGAAATACCCCCAATTTATACCCAGAAATGTCTGTCAATTGCGCGGTACTAACATTAATTATAGGTAAACGCCGAGCTTCGCAAGATGAAGGCCTTCATCGAGAAGGAGGCTCAAGAAAAGGCCAAGGAAATTAGATTGAAGGCTGACGAAGAGTACGAAATTGAAAAGGCGTCGATTGTGAGGTCTGAGACCGCTGCTATCGATAGTGCATACGAGCAGAAATTGAAGAAGGCTTCATTGGCTCAACAAATCACGAAATCTACCATCGGTAACAAGACCCGTTTGAAGGTCTTGGCCGAGAAGGAAAAAATCTTGGACGAAATTTTTGAGGATGCTGGTAAAAGCTTGTCCAAGTTGACTTCTAACAAAAGCGAATACAAGCCTATTTTGGAGGGTTTGATTGAAGAGGGATTGTACGCCATTTTGGAGGATACTGTTACGCTTAGAGTTAGAGAAGCCGACGTGCCCTTGGCTAAAGAGGCTGCAGAGATTGCTGCTAAGTCTTTCTCCGAAAAGGCTAAGTTTGAAGTCACTGTGCAGTTTGATGACAAGCATTTCTTGGACTCGGCACTGGCCGGTGGTGTTGTTGTAGTCAACAAGAGCGGTAAGATCGAGGTCAACAATACTTTGGAGGAGAGATTGAAGTTGTTGGCCGAAGAAGCTTTGCCTGGTGTCAGATTGGAATTGTTCGGTCCTTCTGCTTCCAGAAAGTTCTTTGACTAAGAGACCCGAGTCCTGGCCTAGATAGACCGTTTATATTTTCACTTCTCAGCACAATAAAAGTTTGTAAAAAAAATGTAAGTAAAGCGTAACTATCAATTTAAAAGACAACAATAATGAGAATAATAATCAAAAAAGATTAGAGATATCGTTCATCTCGGCGGTGCCTCTCTGCTTAACTACTATGTTTCTCCATTACCGTGGTCCGGGTCCGCACCCAATTTGTTTGCCTGCGAAAAAAAACACCTTTAATACCTCAGATCACGCAGTGGTTTCATCTACACAAATTCTTACAAAGCACCTCATATATTAAATGCTACGGTGGCCCATACGCCTAAATGTGGCTGCCTATTTAAGGCCCACGCGATATATAAACACATCAGCTATACGCCTTCAAACAAAAGCCCATACGCCACGGCCAGGCCTGCGAATACTTCATCTGCTTCTGGATCCCTCGCTAAGTTTGCCTGAAGAGAAGGAAATTGACAATAAAACTATTCTCAAAATGGTTACACCCATAGCACCCAACGATCTGTATGTCTCTTGTACTACTTTTGACAAAGAAGGAAACGTGACTGCCGTCTCTCAAAAGATCCCCAAGGCGCAGTTTTTAAATGAGAACAGTTTGTTTCCTCGAGATTTAAGAAAGGTCGACTCGTCCTCTATTGACGTTGCCCCGACCATTATGGTGCGTTCAGAAAAGACTATCATTGTCAACTTGCTACATATCAAGGCCATTATCAAGAACGATAACATCAAAATTTTCGACACCGCCAACCCATCCGTGGCCACCAAGTTGGGTCTTTTCATGTACGACTTGGAACTAAAGCTCAAGACCCCCAGCTCGCTTCCTTATGAGTTCAAGGCCTTGGAGTGTATTCTCATTAGTGTTCTCAGTTACCTAGAAGCACAGCTACAAACGCATTTGACTAGCTGTGGCAAGATCTTAGCCGAACTAGAAGATAACATCAATCGTGAAAGTCTCCAAGAACTTTTGATAAAACTGAAGAAACTTTCAAGCTTTTTTCAACGAGCCACCTTAATTCGAGACGTTCTCGAAGAGCTTCTAGATAATGACGAAGATTTGAATGGTATGTATCTTACCAAGTCCCTCAAATATAACCCGTCAGATACTGCCCTTGATTATTCAGAGATTGAAATGATTCTTGAAACGTACTACCAACATTGCGACGAGGTTGTTCAGCAAGCTGGATCCTTGATTAGTGATATCAAGGCCACTGAGGAAATCGCTAACATCATTCTCGATGCCAATAGAAACTCGCTCATGTTGTTTGAGTTGAAGGTCACCATCTACACGCTTGGATTCACGGTTGCTACTCTTATCCCAGCATTCTACGGAATGAATCTCAAAAATTACATCGAGGACTCATTCTATGGATTTGGTGCTGTGGTTGTACTCTCCATCGTACAAGGCCTTATGATCACACTTTGGAATTTCAAGAAGTTGCATAAAGTACAGACCTTAACTATGATGGCAAGCCCTGCTGCTACCTTAAGAAATAAGCTGCGCTACCATGGGCTGTATGGAGGCCGGCCTCACAAGCTATGGTTATCTAGGCTTCTCTTTGGGAGAAGAGCAAAGCAGCTCTCTCCAACGCGGGAGGAAAGAGATGTCATATGGCGCATGATCAGAAACGATAAGAACATACGCTAGACACAATTGTATATAAAGATGAAGGGACGAATTATTACTTACGCGTGTATTGTACAATCTTAAAATGCTACCGGATTCTATATATTACCGGTCTTTTCTGTGATATTTTTTCCTTCATGTATTAGTCGGAGTCATCTTCAGAGCTAGAGGAGTTTGCATAAGTAGGGACATCCTCCTTGCTTTCCGGGGTTTCGCTTGCTTCGTCCACAGGCTCATCGTCAAAAGTGATATGCTTAGAAACAGGAGCCGATTCTTGTGTTTGAAATGGTTGTTCACTTGAAACTGGTTGAGCATCTAGTTCGCTCTCTGGAGCCAACAAGGTACCTTCAATCGAAAGCATTCTACCATTTGTGTAAATAGCCTTGATACTAAAGGAAAGCTTTCCCTCAACCTTAGCACCTGAAGCATCGGCCCAGTATCCAAACGACTTGAACTTACTGGATTTTGTTTCGGTGCTAGACTCGGAGTCGCCATATTCATCTGCTTGACTTGGAACAAACTCCCAGTCCTGTGGGATATTTCTAAATTTGATGGATGCATTGAAGGTGTCATGGACTAACAAACCAATGTGTGAGGCAGTCTGCATGTATACAAAGCCTTCTAAAAGGTCCCCTATTTGAGGATACCATATGAGTAGATCGACATTAATCCACATGAATGAAAATGCAGAGGACTCTGTGACTTTTGCCAAAAGCACGCTCAGCGCATCTTCGGATGTATCTTTGCTTTGAAGACTGACATTGAAGTAAGACAACACTACACCACGAGCTTTAGGGAAGTAGGTCATGATTAATGGATCCAAATGCTGAGCTTTGATACCGTTCACTGGGTTTTTGATATGACATGGAGCTAAAGAAACATACATGGACGTTCTCACCACTCTGAAGCACTCGGACTTGCCCTTTTCATTAACAACATTGGTACTCTTGTTTGGCTTTCTCTTTTTGAATTCAGGTTCCACAAAGGAATCTTCCGCAACTCTAGCTTCGACCGACATTTCTCAAAGCCTAAGGATATCGCAGAGTCTACTACTTCGCGAAGCAAGAGCTTAAGATGAGCATTCGAAGAAAAATTGTGTTTCCTGCACGTTGCCCCGCGATGCGTATATTTTGAAACACATCTGGCTTGCAGTCATTTTCATACCTTCTCGTTTTATATTTATTTACATGCGTTACGTATTCAAAATCTATTTTTGAACCGGGAAAATTTCAGCGTAATCTGACTTCCCGGTGCATAGATCCCCGAATTGCTTTGAAGAACTGAAGGCTCACCCTCGTTGAGGTACTGTTTAAAAAGCTGACTTTCCTCTTTCTTGAAGGCCTCGTCCTTCCGCTTCACAGCAGGAATTTTGAGCGCCGCGAAGCTTTTAAGTATTCTGTTTTTTTGGCTGGAAGGTGCGTCCTCTGCCGCCGTATACTCAGGTACGCCTGTAAATCTTACCTTCTTTATAATGACGCTTTCCGCAGCCGGTGATGATCGAGACAGCGTTGAAATTGTTGAATTCCGGCTCAAATCGCTAATACGGCTTTGATTATCCGGCTGGATAGACACACTGTTGCGTCTAGTATTAAGTCTTGTGATTTGAGCGCGGGTTGGCTTTTGGTCAACCGTAGCAGTTTGAGACGTTGTTGTAATTGTTCTTGAAGGGGAGACATCCAAATTGAGCGACACGTTGCTTTTTGGTGGAGATACATCTCCGCGTGATGGTGGGGCATCCTGTAGTGTTTGAGCCAGTGGTTTTGGCTGTCTTCGCAAATTAGTGGCAGATGGGTTGTTGGGATCGAAGATAACATTGCTGAAAACTTCCTTTTCTTTACTGTATAGGGCACCGGATTTGGAAGCTTCTAATAAATGCTGCTGGAACTTCTGGCTGGCAGTTCTTCTCACCTCAACCTTGGGCGAGGACACTTCCTTTTTCTCTTCGACAACATCCATGACTGTACGTTTGCTGCCCAATGGTGAGGCTACTGTGAATGGAGACGCTGGCTTCTTGGTCATCAGACCTGATCTCCGTATGCTACCACTAGGGGAGCCACTGTAAGTCCCCAGCTTAACTGGTGTCGATGTGCCATTTCCCTTCAAAGCTGTAGCAGCAGCATTGTAAGAAATGGGCTGTGAGCTGGAACGCCGACGCCCTCCGGCGGTAGGTAATTCTGTTTGCTTCTTTTCCGTCAAACTAGAAGCTGAGGTAGTGGACTGTAGGGACGATGTCGAAGATTGCCTGTGAAGGTAAAATGGGCTTTTAGAGTCGGGGGGCTTGCTGACAACGGAATCTTTTTTTGTTTCAGTGGTGTGTTCTGCGTTGGCTGTAGTTTTTTTTATATCGCTGGATATCGCCGAAGGGGTTTTTACCACCATCAGTTTGGACATAGACGAAACATTTGCGGGCCTTATTTGCTGAGGTTTGACGGTCGAAGCTGGCGTTTGTTTGGCTTTTTGATTGGCTAGCAACTGGGCTCTAAGCCTCTTGGCTTTCAAATCCTTAACTTTTTCTCCTTCCACGATGTCATTAATTTCAAGTAAATGATCCACTGGCAAACTATGTGCTGTTCTGAAAGCAATCTCGGCTGAGAGCCATGCATATCCAAATTCTTTCAATGAGGCCAATAACCCTTCAATGTAAATCATGCTTTGATGAACAAACCCAACAAAATCTAAGATAGTTTTGGGGTTGATTTCATGATTGGAGTCCATTCTTAAGAAGCGAGTTATGGTTGCAATCAAAACACCATTCTTTTTTGTATTGAAGAAGTTTTCGTCAATATCCCGAAGCATTTCTCTGTACTGAGTTCCATTGCTTACATATGAAGCGAATTTTTGGTCATGCAAATGATCATGATTTGAAATGAAGATTTGCCTGCCATATTTGCGGAGAATAAAGTATAACTCGTTTAAGCGTAGAGCCCAGAAGAAGACCCTATGCAAAGCATAAGCATTGTGTGGTATTTCTTTAAGCTGGTCTGTCTGTACGTTTTTCGGTGCTTGTTTGGTAGTTCTGTACTTCATAATCACTGGCTTTTGAGATGATAACGCATTTGAAGTTTCCGAAACGATTGTGAAGAGTGAGCATATATCTATGTCAATCAAGGAAGCCTCTGAATAATCGCCGAGAGCGCTCATTTGCGTATCTAACAGGAAGACAAGAGCCGATCTCTTGAATAAAGCACTATCAAGGACCATATCAAAGTCCTTTTCAACATCGAAAAAAACACTTGTGAACAAAAAGTTTAGATCCTCCAAGTACTTATCATTTTTTAGTTCATTTGACGCATTGGTAAACCTCTTTTGATAGGCATCCTGACAAACAACACAAAGAGCCCTAAATGCTTTCAAGCAAGAAATTGAAGAAGCAGCCGTGGGGAGATCATCAAGCGGCACAATTGCTTGGTCTCTCATATCATAAGGAATATGCGTGACAATCTGGGATGTTGCTATGGGCACCGCTTTTAGCGCCTTGAAGTTTTCGAGAGCCTTCAACTTAGGAAAAAACCCTGATTCATTGATAGAAAATAAATTTGATGCAAGGTATATTATGTAGTGCATTAATACAAGATTTTTAGAGGAAGCGTTAGCTTCTTCCGAGAGCTCGTCGATTGCTTTAATTAGACGATCGAGTTTGACCAAGGCATATTTATATTGCAAAATCCTGGCGTCCAAAGATTCCATAAGCTTGGGTTCAAACTGTAAACGATACTCATTACCACCTGGTGGTATGGCGTTGGGTTTCTCAGACATCAAAAGGATTTTGGTCTTATCAGAATGGTGCTCAACTCAACAGGGGATTTGATAAGTGGCTTGCTGAAAAAAAGTAAGTAAATTTTCAAAATAAAGAGGGTGAGAAGCCGCGGAATTCAAAAAGGTACAGCTATGAGGTGGCCTTCTGCTAGATTATTAGTAGGCAACAGGGGTGTTGTATTTATCTAATAGGTCTTGCTTGTCTTGGGAAATTCGAGAGCCAGGTGCGGAGCGTTCTCAAATATCGTGCCCGCCTTATGGGAGTGCAGCCAGAGATCTCTACTAGTAGCGCGCGGGTTGCCTTTTTGCACCAGAGCCAATGGCTGATAGGTGAAGCGAGTGAAAGGACGATAAAGAAAAATGAGAACATTGCTTAGGTTATTCGCAAACCTCCTTTTTTTATAAAATTTTATCTTTGAATCTTTCGAGATTCTAACCAGTCTATATTCTTGTCATTGTTCGATCCTAGACACTTTCGGGAATCATCTCTAATTGCCCCAACCCGGCCTTCGGGGGTGCCGCGTGCTATTCGCCTATCTCGAAAAAAAAAAAAACATACGCACACGTGATTTACTTTGTGGAGAATAATAAACATAACACATTATACGTGTCACCCCGTGTCATTCGGATTCTCCGCAGAAGAATAGCATTGCAAAATGAACTCTAGTGATTATAGAGTCACTGAATTACTCACTGAACATCTAGGCTTTGCGCCGTTAACCTTAGTGGATGAAGTCATCAATGCAGTCAACAAAATAATGTACAACTGCACTGATGCTTTGGAAACATTTCTTTTAAAACGCAGGGACACCCAACTAGAACAAATACGCCGGCGAAATGGAATCGGGGAGGGAGATGCAGACATAGATATGGACGGAATCATCAGTGACCAGATTGCTGCCGCCGAGAGAAAGGGAGATGTTTTCCCCATTGAGGAAATTCACCACGGAACCTCTGAGCTAGAAACTCTTCTTGTATCACATGTCGATAAGAATTTCGATAAGTTTGAACTTTATACCCTAAGAAATATTCTCACCATGCCGCGCGATCTTGTGGATGATGGCATGGTCCGACTTAAACATCACGAGCATCTCGATAAGCTAGATCTAACAGGAGCCCAACCAGACTCCGACGCACATATCCAGTCCTTGCTACGCGACATCAATATGGAACTCGAGATACGCAAAACTCTAGAACTCCAGCTTGTGAAATCAAAGAAATTGGTCAGTTTGCTTACCCGCTACAAGCACTATATTGATGTGATTATTCTGACACATCAGGAATCTGAAATCTCCCCAGAATCCACCCGCATATTAAAGGAAAGTCTCACGCCTATAAACGAAAACGTTTACTACTTGATCTGTCAGTTGAAAGACCTAATAAAGCAGGTGCTCAGTTTGAACCATCTGCTAATGAAGGATGCAGCGAAGAGAAATGGGAATTTTTTGCCCACTGAACGTGATGCATATCTCCGCGAAAAGACTCTTGCCCTACTAGAAAAATTATCAAAAGACCCGCCATCGGGCTCCGGTCCTCTTGTGGGACTACGCGAGCCTGCAAAACCCACCATAAGTTAATGACGTAAAAGCCCACATCAGGGCTGCAAAAAAAATGTTCGTATAAAAATAATAAGATGAAATAATACACAAGGTAGAGCGATAGAATGCTCGAGGATCGAAACTTTGGAATACTAGGATTTAATTACGGACTTAATTTACCAATATAACCTCTCACTACTCTGTTTGGGTTTGGCTAGAATGGCCCAGCTTTTTTTTAGCGCGCGCACGCACAGGGAGCCAATTAAAGTGCATCAAAAAGTAAGTGACACTCACAGGTAACCAACTTCATAAACACATCATGGCTGGCACGTTGAGACCTGATCCTGAGTTCCAGAGATTTAACACTGCCAAGGAAAAGCTTGGTCACTACTTCCGTTTCACCACCAGATCCGCAGTGTTCAATGTTATTTTTGCTGGATTGATTCCAGTTGGCTTGACTCTCCTTGCCTACAACAAGGAGGGACAGTCGTTCTCCAGATTATTTAGAAAGGATGTCGTCTTGGACCAAGAGTACGTCCCAAGAAAGAAGGACTTGTAAGATGAAACAGGTTTTGATTATGGGGTTATTTTGCATGCCGCTTACAGAGTGGCTCCTGTACTACTAGAGCGCATTACAGAGGTAAATAAATATTCGATTGAATAAACTTTTAAGGTAATAATCCTCGTGTGACGTAGTCTCGATATAGAAAGTGTTTTCCAGATTCTCCAGCAAAAAAAAGAGGGCTTGTCGATAAGAGCAAAAATATGAAAGAAGCGGGGAAGAAATAAATGAATAGAAGAAGTAAAGATTGGGAATGATTAACTAATGTCACTCCAAGAATCAGCAACCTCTGAATTTCCGGAACCCAAAGGGAAAAATACTTTGTTGACGTGAGTCAGGCTGGCAGATTTTAGCTGTACCTTGAAAAACCCAAGTCTGGACTCCATATCCTTCGGTGTTCCTTCGTTTGATCTCAGGCCAGCCCGCAGACACAAACTAGAAGATGTTTTAGCTTTTTTGAGTGAGTGAAATGAGCCTGCAAGTTTGGGGTTGGACTTTCGCCGACTAATAGATGGAGTGCCCAGCTGTTTCAGAACACGAGCTGTCTCGTCTTGGAACAGAAACTTGCCCTCTTTGACATGAAATTCGTTCAAGCAATTCTCTAAAGAAAAATGCGTGTTCAGGGAATTTTTTCCAATAAACCCTAACGACTTCGCTTTTCGTAGCTTACGAGGCGTGGCTGGAGCTTGTTTTTCATCACTTACGAAATGCTCACGTCTGATTATAGGCGACTTGCTTTGATAAGTCTGCTTCTCTGTTTTAATAATCCGAGGATAGCTTGCCAACTCCATTCTCGTTTCTTCGAGGGGCAATTGAGATTGATGGTCATATTGCTGAGTGTCAGAAAACCATTCTTCAGTTTGAATAGCTTCAGCAAAGGGATCTTCCTTTAAAAACAATTCGACATCATGGGAAGCTCTCTCGTCTCCAAATGTGTTGTTGCCCTTATAATTTTCTGAGGTTGTTGAATTTGAAGCTGTGTTGCACACAATTCCAAGACCTGGGTTTGCAAACTGTCCCCTGTGGAAATTCTGATTAGCTCCAAACCCCATTTCACCATCTTCCCAAAAACTAGATTCTTGAGCGGAACCATCAACAGTCGTATTGCTTGGTGAATACGTCTCATTGAACGAAAGGCGTGATGCTGTGATGGGAGACCGACGAACTGCGTGATTGATATCTGGTGACCAATTTTGATTTTGATAAGGGAAGTTTTCAAGATTCGATGTATCTTTTTGAGGAGTGTAAATTACTGGTGAACTTTGCGTGATTGGTGAACTTGCAAACTGAAAGCTTAAAGAAGAATCTGTAGCTGATGATTGCATGAAGGGGGTATTGGATTTTGCACCCAGTACCTTCGATGGATGTACATCTTCATAGGAATCATTGGTTTGAACGTAGAACAGCTCTGTATTTCGGCTTTTTCCAAAATCTTTAAATCTCAAGTTGGGTGTATTAATCCCTGGGTTTGGTGAAAAATAAGATCCATACATCGATGGCGAGTAAAGTTGGGGCATAAGTTAGCGGTTGGGTATAGAGATGGGCAAGCGAATGGCACGAGGTATCAGCTCTTGTTTTTTGACTCAGAATATAATTTATGTTAATGTGTATTTAATTCTGGAAAGCTCTGACCTTATCATGGAGGTCTGAGCAACCTTGAGACTTGAAGACTTTACTTCACGGTTCTTGAGTCAGGTGAGATTGGGTACGATTGAATGTTGCAAGAAAGTGTTCTTCCTATCGAAACTTCCGACGATTCCTGGATGAATATAGAAGGTCAAAATTGAAGCGAATGTGATCTATCAAGGACAAAAAAATTAAATGTAGCTAGTTGAAGAAAAAGAAAAGAAGATCGTTTGGGAAAAATAATATTTCCCACATCTCGGACTGTGGGGTGCTCGATTGGGAAGTTGAGCCAGGATCGAGTTCACGCATCCGTGCATATTGCGTTGATTACTTGTGAGATCTCAACTGGGACAGATCCAGCAATTAATTAGATATTGACAAACCACTAAAAGTCGTCCCCGAGAGAAAAAGGTAAAAATTCTATCTCTTGTCTTTCATTTCTAACTTGCAAATAATTCTGTTCTAACATATTTCCAATTTGAATTTTCCAAATCTCGAATTTTTTTCATCGCATTTATTAATTGTGGTTTTTGAGATTGGCGAAGTAATTTTGAAGAAGTTGTTCGTGCGAAATAGATTTTCAAAGTGTACAATCTCCAATTTTATTCTGACTTTATCCACCGTTCAACAAAGAGGAAATTTAGAAACTTTCTTAAGTCCGTTTACAATCCGAAGGAAGAACTTGCCAAGATTTTCACATCGTTGACTTTGCAAGACCGCGGAATGATCCTTGATCGATATGAAGGGAAAAGACGATTGAAGTAAAATGTAACACGTTATCAATTACTAACAGTGACATTAATAGTAATTTTTTTTTTATTTTTCCGCTAACTAATAGAAGTAGCATTAGAGATAATAATAATAATAATAATAATAATAATAATAATAATAATAATAATATAGATATAAATATTTATCCAACCCGAAGTGCCAATGACACGTTCTATATATCTAATCCGGACCTGTAAATAGAAAAAAAAAACAACAAAACAAAACAACACAAACAAACCAAAATCTTAATGCCGATGACGCGAATAACCGAAGCGGAAAGTCGCAATTAAAGGCACAACAATGAAATAAAAATAAAAAAGCCTCTCAAATTTCAGGCAACATAAACCAAACAAAGCGTAAAAAAATGAAGGAAAGAAAAAAAAAAAAGAATCTAAAAGATTGCAATAGCTTAAAGAAACTTCTTGAAGTGTTTGTCGTCCAACCACCCAGCCTTTTCGAAAGCTGCAAAAAGTCTGCTAGCCTTATTCACATCGATTCTGCAAGCCTTCTGAGCGTCAGTTCTTCTGAAAGGCATTCCGTTGCGTACACGATTGACCTTTTCATGGAAAAACCGTCTTTTCGAATCGAGATACACATTGCACCGTAATCTCAAAGTGGAAGCAAGCACGACTTCTGCGGGGTGCAATTTGTCAATATTAGGATCGTTGCGAAGATCCATAGGCTGACCTTTCCACTCAATCTTAAGAGCACGACTATTACCCTTAGGTAATGTAGCTTGAGCATCTGGAGAGTAATCTGGGATTGACTCGTCAATTAAAGCAGCTTGTTGAGCAGCCAAAGGTGAACCTATGTACGAAGGTTCTTTTCTCACCTTGCGCTTTTTTTGTGGAGGCAGCAAGTCAGTATTCAAATCCTCAGCCGAACTATCAACCTCCGGCTTCTTACTTTCCTTCACAACCTTTCTTGTTCTAACCCTATCGAAAGAGTCGGAATCGGAGTCCGAGCTGGATGGTTGCACTTCTCTCTTTTTTCTCTCAACTTTCTTCTCTGGCAGCCGCATCACGTGCAGGTACACCAAACGAGGTGCTTCAAAAGAGTACTTGCTCAAAAAATCTAATTGTCTCTGCTTGTAGTGAGAGTCTAATTTGGACCATGGATTGACTGTCATCGTGTAACTTTTGAAATTCTCAATTTTAAAAGGATGTTCACTTGTCATATAATGCTCAGTATCATCTGTAGAGATATCATCGTTCGCATCATGCGAAGAAGACTCTCTTTGATAAGGAGACAATGGGGGCGATAAGATTTCATGCGTGGAACTTAAACCCGATGAAGACGCACTTAAAGGTTCCTCTTTATTTTTTGTTTCCAAACGACTCTCTTCCAGCTTGTTCAAAGGTGTGAGGCAGCCATCCCGCTGCCCAAATGTTCTTGAGATGGGTTGGTATAATAATGTCATATTTGAGTGCAAATGAAGCAGTAATGGTTTGGTGAAAGAATGATGGATAAAATAACGGAAGACCTAGGTAGAAAATAAATATAAAGCTAAGGATATGGGAGGGTGAAAGAATGTAAGAAAAAAGTGGTCCACAGATCACATATATAAAGAAAAAAAGAAAAAAAAAAAAAAGAAAAAAAAAATACACAGAAGTGTTGCATATTTCCTTATGTAAGAATAATGAATTTCTTTTTTTCCTGCACCCGCCATACCGGTTTTCTGAAGGCCAGACTTCTGTAAAACAAACGTGAAAACTTTCGGAATTTTTACTTTGGCGACCCCAGAATTTTTATGATTTCAACAATAGTTGTAAAAAAATAAAAAAATCAATTGGCCAAGCGAGCCAATTGACCAGTCAAATGTGTAAAAAAAAAAATATAAATTCTCACAAGTCATCACGTCCTCTGCATGATGGCTGTGACCTCTGCATAAATCAAACCTAATGCGCGCGGGTTGATTGTGCAGTGTACTCCATACTTGTGATTTCGGGCGGATCATATCACAAATCCGGGAAATGGATCACGTCTTTGAGAATAGAAACATGACTTTGTCTTTAAAAAATTCCAGAAGCCAATTGACCCCTTACAGTGCCTGACCAAACTCAATTGACTGCAAAAGGCAAATATTAATCTACTATAAACAAGGGACTGCATCATCAAGGATTATCTGCAGATCTTCTCGAATCGATGATATCCTTACCCTTTTCTTTTTTTTTTTTTTTTTTTTTTTGCCTCGCCCGAGCTAATCGTGTAGATAATTACTCGCGCCGCTCCATCTTTATCCGAATCAAGTCACTTGCAGAATCGCACCGTCACGTGCGGAACAGGAAAGAGTCAGCGCCCGATATTTGCCTTCGGATTTCCGTAATTTTTATATTTGCCGGGGTTCTTGATCATATGAACATGGGATCCAACCTGTAAAAGGTAAAAAGGAAGTAGAATGCCTATTGTAGCTATTGTCCCTTTTTCCTCGCGTGCGTTCTAGCCAAGGAATCCGCCAAATCAGCTTGGCTTTCAGCTCCACTATACTGGCTGCGATTGCCATACACGGTAATTTAGCGGCACCCAGATCTTCCGGTGGAGAGGAATGTTAATTCACAAGAAAAAATTATGCAATATCCAAATCCCGTCACCCGATAAGAAAAAACTCTACAAGTATGTAAAATTCAACTGCTCATGTTTTTAATCTTAAGGAATGAAAGAATCTTTTTCCAAAATACAAGAGTCACGTGTTTTCCCTCACGTGAGGCACTTGGGCATCTCGGTGATGGAGCAGCGATGCCTGTTTAAGCATATTCATGTCTCTTCTATCTAATTTTGCCAGGAAAATATTATTAAAATCACCTAAGAAAATGGTGTCTTATGCTAATAAATTATGCCTTGCACCTATGGTGAGAAGCGGAGAGTTACCAACGAGACTTATGGCTCTTAAATATGGTGCAGATTTAGTATGGTCCCCCGAGATCATCGATAAAAAAATTTTGGTTTGTACTCGAGAAGAAAATAAAGAGCTCGGAACAGTTGATTTTGTTGAAAAAGGAAAAAATAATTTGAAAAACTCGCTCATTTTTCGTACAAACAGAAGTGCCGAGGCTGGAAAGTTGATTTTTCAGCTTGGCTCAGCAAATCCAGAGTTAGCGGTGGCCGCAGCTCTGAAAGTGATTAATGATGTGGACGGTGTAGATTTGAATTGTGGATGCCCGAAGCCTTTTTCCACACATGCTGGTATGGGAGCAGCCCTTCTTTCCACACCCGACCTTTTGGTACTGATTTTAGAGGCCTTGGTTCAAAAAATTGGAACTCCTCACGAGAAACCAATAAGTGCCAAGATCAGACTACTAGATGCATCGGACCTGCAACCAACTTTGGATTTGGTTGAAAGGATTTGCAATACAGGTATTGCGAATTTGACCGTGCACTGTAGAACCAGAGATATGAGGAACCGTGATATTCCTATTCGGAAGTTTGTGAATGAGATCCACGCGGTGACAAAGAAACATAAAGTATCCTTGGTTATTAATGGAGCATTTCGTTGTAAACTGGAATTCAAGCAGTTTCAAAGGCAAATGGACAACTATGAAATTGGGGGTATGATGGCCGAAGCAGCCGAGTCGAATCCCACCGTGTTTAGCGACCGCCCTTTGCCATACGGCGAAGTTGTACGTGAGTTCGTTAAATTTTGCATCTCAAGTGATAACCATTCCGGTAATTCCAAGTATATTTTGCTCAATCAGCTACCGGGCAGATCCAAATTCTACCAGGCGTTTTGCAAGCTAAAGAAAAACGAGGAGTTTTTGGAGCTCGCGAATAAAATTGATGATGATGATGGTAAGGTGTTCATTCGTGTGATGCAGAAGGACAAGCAATACAGAGAGGAGGAGCTCAAATTTGAAGATGAAGAGCCCAAGGACCGCAAACGTTCCGTGGAAGATGTGCAATCAGAGGCCCCAGAGAAGAAGCAGCGGACAGTTTGTGTTTAGGGATAACGAGCATCAAAGTATCGGAAAATAAATCATTCACCATCAGCATGTATTTTTTAATCCTCTGGCAGATGTTGTAGACACTATATACAGTCGAGATATAAAAAATACTACGGATACCCAAAAATCAGCCATGCAATTAAGAAAGGAAACGTTTCAAGCCACACCAGGCACCAGCACCGGCCGTCATAAGGGCCGTAGAGTATGCCATAGGTTTGAATCCTGCAGAGCTTCTGAACAAAGCACCAGTCAAGGCACCCGCGGCAAGAGAGTTCAAGTCATCGTGTTTGCCTCTAAGATTATCGATTGTGGAGTCGAAGATGTTGTAGATTAAAGCAAGAACACCACACGAGTTACCCATGAACGGACCTCTCTTTGTGATGTGATTCAACACAGTGTTGAGCTTCAACTTTGCAGTGGAGTTTGCGGGCAAGTTGTTCAAGCCCTCTTGCATACCGTAGGCACCTCCAACACCCAAACCAAGCAAGTACAAGGAACCAGTACCGTAACACAAGTTGTCTCTCCAGTTTCTCGCGGCAATTATACTAGAGCCGTTTTCCAAATCCGTCAACTGGTCATCCTCCAAATCCAAGTATTCAATACCTTTATCTAAGCCTGCCAAAGGATGCAACTTGCTGGAATCTAACACTCCTGGTGCCAGTATGATGGTGGACACGTCCGACACCAGAGCAGGGTCAAAGCCTAAACTCTGGTCGACAGTGCTTTGTGTCTGTTCCTTAGATTTTCCTCCGAACAACCAAGACATTTCTATGTTATATTGACGTAATGTATTGCAAAGTCAGATTGCACTAATCAAATCTTTTTTTTTTTTCACTGGTTTTTTTCTCAGTCTCAAGTTTGTTCGCGCAGTCAGTCAGTCACTAACTATGTGAGTCGGAGGCGACGGCAAATTCGCTGCTGACATTATTTAAAATAAACCTCCATGAAAAAACAATATTAGCCCCTTTCAAGGTAAAAGCATTTGTACTTTTACCCAGGAAAAGTATACATTCACATTGAATTTTTTTTTTCTACTGAAAATTATTGAGTCGTTCCTACGGCCTGGGTTACCCGATCGTGCTTGTGTGCACCTCATATGCCTCAGTGTTGACTAAGAATCTTAGGTCCGTTCCCGGCTACAGTGGTTGCGCGCGAGAGAGAGCACCGCAACGAAGTTTGTTTGATTTATCGTTTATCAGAACTTTTATTTTCAGTATTGATGAAAGCCGAAATTCTTCTATTTATCCTTTCACCTATTCAAGGAAATGTATCTGTGAATAAGTTTTGTAACTACGTCACTCATTTCTTCAAGTCTTCATGAGATTGAATCTCTGCAAGAGTAGCTAAAGCGTAGACACATAGCTTTTGACGGCAACACAGCTTAAAATATCCATTCAACAAGCTTTAGTTGTCTTGGATTGATGCTCAAAAATCAAATGTTTGTATTCATCTGTTCAATTATGTGATTCACTCGTAGGCCTTTAGTTGTGTTTGATCTTCAAAAATCGAGCCTTGGGCTGCAAACTCTTCATGCGAAGCCGAAACTTTGTACTGTTCTAAATCTTTGGAGTCTCCCATGTGCGCAAAAGGCATCTCCTTGGCAATACGTACAGACATCCAAGGCTTGTGGACGGGGGTATTAGCAAAAATCAAGTCCATTTCCTCTAAGGTCCGTCCCTTTGTCTCTGGATACAAAAAGTAAACAACTGGAATCATCAAGAAATTGATTCCTGCAAAGATCAAGTACGTGTGATGAGAAATATTGCTGAAGCAGACCGGGGTAATCATCACCACCATAAAATTAAAGCTCCAATTGCAAGCAGTGGAAACAGCAGTGGTAGGTGCCCTGACCTCTAGCGAAGAAATTTCCGGCGGATACAACCAGGTTAGGGATAAATATGATACTGCAAAGAAAGTATTAAACACGAATAACAACACTGCAGCCCCATATGAGCCACCACTATGCCCCTCTTTTGCCATTTCCATCGATACAAAAAGGAACAACATTGTCAAAAATTGGCCCACAGCCCCAAAAATGAAAAGTGGCCTCCTTCCAACTTTCTCGATGATGAATATAGGAATGAGCGATGCTAAAAAATACTCAGTTCCATTACAAGCAGCGACAACTCTGGCATTGAATGGACTCAAACCAATATATGACTCGTAAATCGTTCCCGCGTAGTATGTAATTAAATTGATACCACAAATCTGTTGCATTATCTGGGCCCAACCAGCCAAGTTCACTCTTTGAAAGTGTCTGAGCTTTCCCTGCTTAAGCATCAACCAGGCATTATTGCCTTTCTTCTGCTCCATGTTAAGACTAATCTTAATCTCTTCCATCTGCTGAGACACAATAGGATGACTACAAGGAACATCATAAAGTGCGGCAAAGACAATTTTGGCTTCTTCATCTCTACCTTTTGCCATCAACCATCTTGGTGATTCTGGCAATTTGAAAATGAAGAAAATTATGACCAATGGGAACACACACTGGAACGCTATGGGAAACCTAAAAGATACCTCTCCAAATTTTTCAGTGAAATAAAAAGCAAAGTCAACCCAGTATGAAACGCAAATGCCGAACGTGATTAAACATCCCTGGATGCATAAAGTTTTACCCCTGCTCAGCGCCTTCGAACATTCAGCAGCATATAAGGGCACCGTTGAAGTCAAGAAGCCATTTCCGACTCCCGATATCACACGTGCCACAGCCAAAAAAGGAACATTTGTAGAGCCAGCCTGCAAGGCACCGCCTATAATCATGATAATACAACCGGCAAAAATCACACGTAAACGGCCTAGAGCGTCTCCAAAGTATATGGTCGATAAAGCACCAAACAAACACCCAACTTCATAAATAGCAATTACAGCACCTTGTAAAGTTGCCGCATCTTTGTGAAGATTTGTGTCGATTTGGGTATATATCTCGTTGAAAGGCTTGAGAGTAAGGAGTGATCCCATCACACCCTGGTCGTATCCGAAAAGCAAAAATCCCACACCACAAATCACTGTGATGAGACGCCCGAGAGTTTGGCCCTGGGTCCCCAAAAAAGTGGGAACCGATGAGTCATCCCGAGAGGATTTAGAGACACTGCTTGTGCTTGTAGATATCGTCATGTTATAGCAAAGAGTGTCGATTAAGCTAAAATATTGTTTTAGAAATACGGGCGAATGTGATACGTTTGGGCAGAGAAGGGTTATTTATAGTACTTGAACTGTACGAGAAACACGGCATCATGATGAAAATTTTACTGACCCCACTTGAACTACCCCATAAAATTGATCAAGTCTAAGTTATGAACTCTTGTTTACCCCGGAAATGTGGAATAGGAATGCATACGGATCTGCATGGTGGCCCACTTTCGCGGGCAAAATGTACACCAGTCTATTTGAGGTTTGAAAAGCCACTTTCGGCCAAAAGAAGCACGTGACAGTCAAGTGATGGTTGCTATTTGAGCAGGGATGTTGCAAGCCGAGAAACAACTGAGGTAATACTCATAAATGAACCTGCAAAGATACCGGAAAAAAAAGAAATAAGAAGGCACAAGTGATAATTGTGGAATTTTCAAACATATCCAACAAGGAAAAAAAGAAATTACAAATAAATATCACTAGTAAAGTTGCACATTCCCCACAAGTGGGTCATGCCGAGAGACGCGGGGGTCCCGAAGCAAGTCTGGTATACAAAGCTTATTGCAACAACCTGGCGAGAGAAATTTGCTATGGCACAGGTAACAAGACAAGCTTCATAAAACCAAAAAGACGAGGAATCTGCTTCGAGATAATTTCCACTTGTTTGCTGTCAATGCCTGAATTTTTTTACTCTTTGTTCACGTATGTTTGTAAATCAAATAAACACTTTGAATTAAATCAAAAAAAAAGTGAGGAGCTCATACTTTTAAATACAGCAGGTTTAGCCAATAAGCTTGAACAATAAATAATTGAGGTACTTCTATTTACTACCTGCTTTTGATCAAGAGTTATGAACCATTTTTTGACCTCTTTAAAAAGTGCTATTTTTTCAGGACGAAACCAACCAAAAGTAGCTGCTAATTTTGTTCGCATAGAATCGTTGTCTAGATAATATGAGAGATGATGACAAGTAGAAAGTTCTAGATTTAACCTTGATGTCTTATATTCTAAAGCTGCAATTATTCTTCAAGTAATACACTATTTGATGGATATATATTGCACTTATTCTCTTTTCGAGATTGGCTAGAAAAACTATTTTTTGCTGGAGGCCTAGAATTGGTGACGTAACTGGACAATAATCCCAACATAAGCGAGATTTTGGATTGTATGCAAGAAAGCGCGACTTTTTCTCTGACGAGCTTGAAATTTTCCAAAACAAAAGTACGATCCGAGAGTGAACGAATTTTATAATTGCTGTGCCATCTCGTTGAATGAAAAGCCACATCCATGACCAATTATGACAGTCCATTGCCTCATTAATATTGAAAGCTAAGATCAGCAAGTATATACTTGTGGCACTTGCTAGCGTGGATTATCAAAACCAAGGCGTTTGGACGTGATTCACGTCTGACACGTGATGCAAATTTCAAAATCTGAGGATCTATCATCTCTTTTTCCAAAAGGGGACAAAAAGGGGCCGACTTATGGCGGTTTTTATCTTTGTCGGCTTCTGGCCCGGGGATTTCTCCGAACAACATGTTTTTGAAGTAACTGTAAAGTTTTTCCTCTAGAATCCTTTATGAATTATAATTCAAGTAACGCTACTGCCTAAATTTTGTTTATCCGATTTTCGCAATCCTGTGTTTCTAACTGTCTTACTCCATTATTTTTTTTTTTTTCGTGCCATTACACTATCAAACACAACAGTCTATATTCATGGGCCAAGGTCCTCAGTGCTGGGTATGTTAGATACCGGACCTATACACTTGAAGCCTTGTATAACTGTAGAATGTACCCAAAAGCCGAACTTTAGTGGATCACACAAATCTACTCTGAAACACAATTTAAGGTTTTTCACTCCCCCAAATTGCGGTTGTTTCGGAAGCTACCTTTTCCCGAGAAGGCCTCGTACTGTGCCGCGCCGTTAAGATTACGTGCGCGACTTTTTTTTTTGGCGGAATGGGAGTGGCACAGCAAAACAACACGAAAAAAGGGTGTGCGCGGGGCGTGCAAACAGTAAAAAGTCAGACATTACTTTAGCTCAGTCAGACTCTGGCTAAGGCGCAAATAAATGCTGTGCCAGAACTTTTGGTTAACATTCTAGGTATACTTTAGTTTTTTTTTTTTTTTCTTCAATTCTTTACAGTATTCTCAAAGCGTCCCTACAACACCCAGCCTGAGATGGGCGAAGTTGTAAGGAGCTCAAACACAAATTAAAAAAAAAAGGAAAAAATAGTTACGTCAAGACCCATGCAGAGGCCGCTGGTCGCGACACGCCATACTTTTGGGCCAACTTTTACAATGTTGGGGCCAAAAGTATTCGCGCGCGTGTACAGGTGCGTCGGTAGTAGCCCAGGGCCGCTTCAATATAAGACTCGGGATCGGCCTGAAATTCTCTGCTCATCAGTGTTTTGCTTGATTCGATTAATACTGCCCAATTGAATCTTGAAAAATAGGTTGAGAATACGTGTTCCGGAAACATCAGAGAAATTTAACAACAACAACAACAACAACAACCCTTTAGTTTCTTTGGTCTTTTTGTCTACTCGTCAATTCTGATCCCCATTAACCATTTTATTTCGGTATGTTACTCCATATACTTGAACACATGTTCTTTATTCTTTAAATTGGCCATGAGATATAGCGATGCCTATAAAGATTTCACCAACCCCCAAATATATCAGTCTGGATAATGCGTCCATCCTTTCCAGTTTTGGCTTAACATTTATCTCGCCTGCCTGTTTCATTTTTGTCCAAAATACCTCGAAGTTTTTCAGTCATCGTGTTTAGCCTCATTATTCTCAACACTCATGCAAAACAGAAAACATAATGAAGATACCACACGAAGGCTACCTTTTATCCACTTATCGTGGTATCAATTTTTACACAATCCAATTACTGGGCCTTGTTTCACCTCCCATTATTCAACGTCCATTTGTTGGGAACAACGGTCGGAAATGCGCCCTCGGAAGTTGCGCGTTTCACCCTCGGTGCCCGGCAAGGATAAAAAAAAAAATCCCAACCAACAGAATAGCTAGGCTTAGAATTGGACAAAAGTTGAAAACTTTGAAAAACCTCCTTGAGATCTTTATAGGCGGCATTGATACATGGCCGTATGCGTGCTTTGAGCGCAAAATCCATTAAACCGCTTACTAACATTTCCAGAATCGTGAATCGTGCTATCTTTGTACATACTCGTTTCCTTCCCCACACTACTCGTTGCAGATTAACTAGTGGTCTTTTAAAACGCTCAAGAAGATTATACCACACTTTTACTCCTCACAAAGGACTTATTCCCAGATCCAGAGCTTATAGAAAACTTTCCACAATGTCCGAGGAGAACTATGCTGAGCTCCATAAGAAGGTAGGTGACCACTTTAAGGGTTTGAACTCTGTTGAGACCGCACCACCTTCTGCTGTCACTGACTTTGTCAGAAAAAGCGGTGGTCATACCGTCATCTCGAAGGTCTTGATTGCCAACAACGGTATTGGTGCCGTCAAAGAAATCAGATCCGTCAGAAAATGGGCTTACGAGACATTTGGTGACGAGAGAGCCATTCAGTTTGTGGCGATGGCTACCCCAGAGGATTTGGCCTCTAATGCTGAGTACATTCGTATGGCTGACCAGTGTGTCGAGGTGCCAGGTGGAACCAACAACAATAACTACGCCAACGTCGAGTTGATTGTTGAAATTGCCGAGAGAACCGACGTGCATGCCGTCTGGGCTGGTTGGGGTCACGCTTCCGAGAACCCAGTGTTGCCTGAGATGTTGGCTGCTTCGCCAAAGAAGATCATTTTCATTGGTCCTCCAGGTTCTGCCATGAGATCTTTGGGTGACAAGATTTCTTCTACTATCGTGGCCCAACACGCCAAGGTCCCATGTATTCCTTGGTCTGGTACTGGTGTCGATGAAGTTGTGGTTGACCAAGAGACCAACTTGGTTTCCGTGTCCGACGACGTTTACGCCAAAGGCTGTTGTACAGGCCCAGAGGATGGTTTGGAAAAGGCCAGAAAGATTGGTTTCCCTGTTATGATCAAGGCCTCTGAAGGTGGTGGTGGTAAAGGTATCAGAAAGGTTGACAATGAGAAGGACTTCGTCACATTGTACCACCAGGCCGCCAACGAAATTCCAGGATCCCCAATTTTCATCATGAAGTTGGCTGGTGACGCTAGACACTTGGAAGTGCAGTTGTTGGCTGATCAGTACGGTACCAACATTTCCTTGTTTGGAAGAGACTGTTCTGTGCAAAGAAGACATCAAAAGATTATTGAAGAAGCTCCAGTCACTATTGCCAACAAAGAAACTTTCCACGCCATGGAGATGGCTGCCGTTAGATTGGGTAAGTTGGTCGGTTACGTCTCTGCTGGTACTGTTGAGTACTTGTACTCTCACTCTGACCAGAAGTTTTACTTTTTGGAGTTGAACCCAAGATTGCAGGTTGAACATCCAACCACTGAAATGGTTACTGGTGTTAACTTGCCATCCGCCCAATTGCAGATTGCTATGGGTATCCCTATGCACAGAATCAGGGACATTAGATCTTTGTACGGTGTTGACCCTCACACGTCCACCAAGATCGACTTTGAGTTTAAAGAGGAGAGTTCGTTGTCTTCTCAGCGTCGCCCAACCCCCAAGGGCCACTGTACCGCTTGTCGTATTACCTCGGAGGACCCTGGTGAAGGTTTCAAGCCATCTGGTGGTAGTTTGCACGAGTTGAACTTCAGATCCTCTTCCAATGTCTGGGGTTATTTCTCTGTTAGCAACCAGTCTTCCATTCACTCCTTTTCGGACTCTCAGTTCGGTCATATTTTCGCTTTTGGAGAGAACCGTCAAGCCTCGAGAAAGCACATGGTTGTGGCCTTGAAGGAGTTGTCTATTAGAGGTGACTTTAGAACTACCGTTGAGTATTTGATCAAGTTGTTGGAGACGCCAGATTTTGAAGGTAACACCATCACTACTGGTTGGTTGGATGAGTTGATCACCAAGAGATTGACCGCTGAAAGACCAGACCCTATTCTCGCAGTTTTGTGTGGTGCTGCCACCAAGGCACACATCTTGTCTACGGAAGATAAGACTGAGTACACTTCGTCTTTGGAGAGAGGTCAGGTTCCAAGTAAGGCCTTGTTGAGAACTTTGTACCCTATTGAGTTCATCTACGAGGGTAAGAAGTACAAGTTCACTGCTACTAAATCTTCGAACGAGACATACACATTGTTTTTGAATGGTACTAGAGCTGTTGTTGGAATCCGTTCCTTGTCCGATGGTGGTCTTTTGTGTGCTATTGACGGTAAGTCGCACGCCATTTACTGGAAGGAGGAGCCATCTGCCACTAGATTGTCTGTCGACGGAAAGACCTGTTTGTTGGAGGTTGAGAATGACCCTACCCAATTGAGAACTCCTTCTCCTGGTAAGTTGGTCAAGTACTTGGTTGAGAGTGGAGAGCATGTTGCCGCTGGTCAACCATATGCCGAGGTGGAAGTGATGAAGATGTGCATGCCTTTGGTTGCACAAGAAAATGGTATAGTTCAAACCATCAAGCAACCCGGATCTACTGTCAATGCCGGTGACATCTTGGCAATTTTGGCTTTGGATGATCCATCTAAGGTGAAGCACGCCATGCCATTTGAGGGCACTTTGCCAGAACTTGGTGAGCCAAGCATTCAAGGTAGTAAGCCAGTCCACAAGTTCCTTACTTACTCTTCGATTTTGAAAAACATCTTGAATGGTTTTGACAACCAAGTTATCATGAACTCCACTCTCAAGAATGTGATTGAGGTCTTGAAGGACAAGGATTTGCCATACTCCGAGTGGAATTTGTACGCCTCCGCTTTGCATTCTAGATTGCCTCCCAGCTTGGATGAAAGTTTGTCATCTTTGATTGAAAAGTCTCAAGCCAGAGCTGCTGAGTTCCCCTCCAAGCAGATTTTGAAGCTTCTTTCGAAGGCTGAGAAGGAGTCTACTGACGGACTCTTTGGCACTGTTATTGCTCCTTTGGTTGAAGTTGCTTCTAAGTACAGTGGCGGTTTGATTGAGTACGAGTACAAATTCATGGCTGATTTGCTTGATCAATACTATCAGGTGGAGAAAAACTTTTCAGGTCCAAGCAACCGCGAAGAGGACGTGATTTTGAAGCTCAGAGATGCCAACAAGTCTGATTTGGATACTGTTTTGTTGCTTGCTTTGTCGCACTCTAAGGTATCTGCCAAGAACAACCTCATTTTGGCAATTTCCGAGCAGTACCAACCAATTTTGCAACAATCTGCTTCCATTGCTTCCCCTATCAGAGATGCCTTGAAGAACATTGTTGATTTAGAGTCTAGAGGTACCGCTAAGGTTGCTTTGAAGGCCAGAGAAATCTTGATTCAATGCTCTTTGCCATCCATCAAGGAAAGATCTGATCAATTGGAGCATATCTTGAGATCGTCGGTTATGCAGACTGCCTACGGTGAAGTTTATGCTAAATACAGCTCTCCAAACTACGACATCATCAGAGAGGTTGTTGACTCTAAGCACACTGTGTTCGATGTTTTGTCTCAGTTCTTGATCAATTCTGATGTTTGGGTGGCTATGGCTGCTGCCGAGGTTTACGTTCGTCGTTCTTACAGAGCTTACGCTTTGGAAAACATCTCTTATGATTTCCATGAGCAAGAGAAGTTGCCAATCATCAGCTGGAACTTCCAGTTGGCTTCCGTGTCCCAAGCTTCTGCATCTGCCTACTCTAAGAAGGACAGCGCCAACTCTATGAACAGAGCTGCTTCGGTCTCAGACTTGTCTTATGTTACTGATACTGCTGACAAGAAGAACAGAAGTGGTGTGTTGGTTCCTGTGAGACATATTGATGATGTGGAAGACATGCTTGTTGCTGGCTTAGAGAAGTTGCAACCCACTGATGCTATCAGCTTCAAGACCAGCGGTAAGGAGCCAGAGTACACCAACGTCGTGAATGTGATCGTTACCGGTATTGAGGGTATCGAGTCTGAGGATGAGGTTTTGGCCAGAATCCAGGAGATTATTAGCGACTTGGGTGAGGAGTTGAGAAATGCTGCTGTTCGTCGTATCACTTTTGTTGTCGCTAACAATGTCGGTGTTTATCCTAAGTACTACACCTTCACTGCTCCAGACTATGTCGAGAACAAGGTCATCAGACACATTGAGCCAGCTTTGGCTTACCAATTGGAATTGGCTAGATTGGAGAACTTTGACATTAAGCCAATTTTTACCGACAACAGAAACATTCATGTCTATGAGGCCATTGGTAAGAACTCTCCCTCTGACAAGAGATTCTTTACTAGAGGTATCATTAGAACGGGTATCATCAGTGACGATGTGAGCATTAAGGAGTATTTGATTGCTGAGTCTAACCGTTTGATGTCTGATATTTTGGACGCTATGGAAATTATTGACACTTCTAACTCTGATTTGAACCACATTTTTATCAACTTTTCTACCGTTTTCAATGTTCTTCCAGAGGAGGTCGAGGCTGCTTTTGAGTCGTTCTTGGAGAGATTTGGCAGAAGATTGTGGAGATTGAGAGTCACTGGTGCTGAGATACGTATCTCATGCATTGATCAAGCCACTGGTCAGCCATTCCCATTGCGTGCCATCATCAATAATGTGTCCGGTTACGTTGTCAAGTCTGAATTGTACATGGAAATCAAGAACACTAAGGGTGAGTGGGTGTTCAAGTCTATTGGGGCTCCTGGCTCTATGCATTTGAGATCGATTGCCACGCCTTACCCAGCAAAGGAATCGTTGCAGCCAAAGCGTTACAAGGCTCACAACATGGGTACCACTTATGTCTACGACTTCCCAGAGTTGTTCCGCCAGGCTGTTACGTCGCTGTGGAAGAAGCACGCCAAGGATTCTAAGGTTCCAAAGGATTTGTTTGTGTCGCAGGAGTTGATTCAAGATGATAACGGTGGCTTGACCGCAGTGGAGAGAGAACCAGGCTCGAACAAGGTTGGTATGGTAGGTTTCAAGGTGACTGCCAAGACTCCTGAATATCCTCGTGGACGTCAATTTATCATTGTTGCCAATGACATCACGCACAAGATCGGTTCTTTTGGTCCTGAGGAAGATGAGTTTTTCAATAAGTGTACTGAGTTGGCTAGAAAATTGGGCATTCCAAGAGTTTATCTTTCAGCTAACTCTGGTGCCAGAATTGGTATTGCTGAAGAGTTGCTTCCATACTTCAAGGTCGCTTGGAACGAAGAGGGTAAGCCAGACAAGGGTTTCAAGTATTTGTACTTGACTTCTGAGGACCAGGCTGCTCTTGAGAAGAACAATGCCTTGAAAACTGTGATGACTGAGAGAATCGTCGAGAATGGATCTGAGCGTCATAAGATCACTTCTATTGTCGGAACTGAGAACGGGTTGGGTGTCGAGTGTCTTAAGGGCTCCGGTTTGATTGCTGGTGCAACTTCGAGAGCTTACAAGGACATTTTCACGATTACTTTGGTGACGTGTAGATCCGTTGGTATTGGTGCCTACTTGGTTAGATTGGGTCAAAGAGCAATTCAAATTGAGGGTCAACCTATTATTTTGACTGGTGCTCCCGCCATCAACAAGTTGTTGGGTAGAGAGGTTTACTCTTCCAACTTGCAATTGGGTGGTACTCAAGTCATGTACAATAATGGTGTCTCCCACATGACTGCTTCTGATGACTTGGCTGGTGTTGAGAAGATTATGGAGTGGATGTCTTACATTCCTGCTAAGCGTGATACTCCAATTCCAATCTTGAATTCCGTTGACTCTTGGGACAGAGACATTGACTTTTACCCATCCAGGGATGAGCCTCAAGATGTTAGATGGATGATTGCTGGTCGCGAAAAGGAGGATGGCTCTTTCGAATCTGGTTTGTTTGACAAGGACTCTTTCCAAGAAACCTTGTCTGGCTGGGCCAAGGGTGTTGTTGTTGGTAGAGCTCGTCTTGGTGGTATTCCTATTGGTGTTATCGGTGTCGAGACTAGAACTGTCGAGAATTTAATTCCTGCGGACCCAGCAAACCCCGACTCCACGGAACAATTGATCCAAGAGGCTGGTCAAGTTTGGTACCCTAACTCTGCTTTTAAGACTGCTCAGGCCATCAATGACTTCAACCACGGTGAGCAATTGCCATTGATGATTCTTGCTAACTGGAGAGGTTTCTCTGGTGGTCAACGTGATATGTACAACGAGGTGCTCAAATATGGTTCCTTCATTGTCGATGCTTTGGTCGACTTCAAGCAACCAATCTTCACTTACATTCCTCCACATGGTGAGTTGAGAGGTGGTTCTTGGGTCGTTGTCGATCCAACCATCAACTCTGATATGATGGAGATGTACGCTGATGTTGATTCCAGAGCTGGTGTTTTGGAGCCAGAAGGTATGGTCGGTATTAAGTTCAGACGTGATAAATTGGTTGCCGCCATGTCCAGATTGGACACTCAGTACGCTGAATTGAAGGCCAAGTTGGCTTCGCAATTGAGCCCAGAGGAGCATACCAAGGTGTCTGCACAGTTGGCGGCCCGTGAAGCTGCTTTGTTGCCAATTTACAGTCAAATCTCTGTCCAGTTTGCTGACTTGCACGACAGATCCGGTCGTATGTTGGCCAAGGGTGTCATCAGTAAAGAACTTGAATGGAGGCACGCAAGAAGATTCTTCTTCTGGCGTTTGCGTCGTCGTTTGAACGAAGAGTACTTGTTGAAGAGAATTGCCGAAAGCCTTTCTTCTCTGAACAAGTTGGAGAAGGTCGCAAGATTGAAGAGTTGGATGCCAACTGTTGAATACGATGATGATGAGGCTGTCAGTAACTTTATCGAGAGCAACCACGAGAAGTTGCAAGAAAAGATCGAGGAGTTGAGCGCAGAGAAAAAGCGCAAGGACTTGCAATCTCTTTTGAGCAAGGACTCGTCTGTTGCAGCTGATGCCATTAAGGACTTCATGCTCAGCTTGTCTGAGGATGACAGAAAATCCTTTCTTAAATCTTTGTGATTGATGGAAAGTGAATTTTTATAAGATTTTTGAAGAAGTAATGATATTCCCGTCCGAAAATCCGACCGTCGATTAGTTTTGTTGTTGTTACTAATTGACAAAAATGGATGAACCGGTTGCGCGAGAAACAATTTTTAATAGAAATAAATTATATGTGTATGCAAGGGCAGATGTCTGTGGCCAAAAGTAGAGCGGTAACAAAAAAAAGAAAAGGAAAGACATTCAAACCACACGATAGTAAGTTTTTGGAAATTTATAAATTATCCTTTTTTTTTTTTTGCACGGGATTGCTGAAAAAACGATGAAACTTATAAGTACAATTTCATATGCTTATTTTCTTCTTGCTATTGTATCTGTTGTTAGCGGAAACCATCTTGTGCTCTTGAAAAAAAGCCAAACCTTGGACAAATTTATGAAGTATGACTTTACGTTCCCAGTAGCACAGCGGTTCAAACGGCTCATTAACAAATATTACACAATTGGTGACTTGGTTGGCTTTTCAGGTACATTTTCTAAAAACGCCTTGGAAAGGCTCCGTCGATGTCCACTTGTGGCTGAAATAGCAGCTGACGTAGACATAGAAGCTTTTTCTTTGATTGAGCAAGACAATGCTCCAACCCATTTGGTCAAGCTTTCCCAAGAAAATAGGGAGAGGACCAGCAATCGGGCATATTATTATGACGATAATGCGCAAGGGGAGAATGTTAACGTTTACGTGATTGATACGGGCATTCAAACGGAAAACGAAGAATTTGGGAACCGCGCCGAGATAGGCAAAGATTTCACTGCCGAAGGGGAAGAGGATCTTAATGGACACGGAACACACGTGGCTGGAATAGTTGGATCGGCAACATACGGGGTGGCGAAGAGAGCAAACCTAATTGCAATCAAGACGCTTGACAGTTCCGGACATGGCTCATTAAGTAGTATTATGGCGGCAATAGAATTCGCCGTAAACCATCGCAAGAAAGCCAATCGGCCGGGAGTTGCGAACCTTAGTCTTGGGGCAATGGCAAATTCACTTCTCAACCGCGTGATTGATTCGGCCTCGCAAACTGGGTTGGTGATTGTGGTGGCAGCAGGCAACCAAAATATTGATGCATGCGAAATGCTGCCTGCTAGTGCAACTAGTGCAATTACAGTCGGTGCTGTAGATGACACCACCAGCAATATAGCAGAATTCTCGAACTGGGGTCCGTGCGTTGATATCTTCACCACTGGCGTTGAGATTGCTAGCATAGATGTGGCAAACACAAAACGGTCGCTGAAACTTTCGGGGACTTCCATGGCCGCACCGATAATTTCCGGGTTAGTGGCAAATTTGCTAAGTCTGGGTGTCCATGTGTGGGAAGTAAAAGATAGACTCTTGGAGTTGGCTAATACTGGCATGATCCACGAGCATTCGATTCAGGAAAGACATGGACTGCCTAACCTCGTGGCTTACAACGGCTGTGATCCATCCTCCATCAGCGACGACTCTGATTCAGACTGAATATTTTTTTAATTTACTGACTTACGCGAAATCAATACTCTTTTACTTATTTTTTTAGCATTCCTTATGTTCAAGCTTTCACACACTACAATTTCGCAGCCAGTCGCGGTTGCAATTTTTTTTTTTTTTCGCAACAATCTTAGCGGCTCCTTTGTAACTTTTTTTTTGTTCTTCTCTCTTTAGACTTTCTTAACCGTACAAAGATGTTTCTGTCACCGAAACATATTCAGGTTAGATCGGCACTTCCGTTGCAGGTCTCCCAAACGGAGCTGATGCCAGTGGAAACACAGGGATCCTTTTCCGTAAAAGAATTGATGCATGGCGAAAACACACCCTTTTTCGTCAACTCCAGTTTTCTGACTGATCAACGGAAATCCTCTAGCTTTGGAATTCAGGATGAATTGGAGGAAGCAGATAGCAAAAAAAATTCTGGAGTGGAAAGTTACACTAAGTGGGGGCCTCCCGAGTCGGTGCCTATTCTGGAAGAGGAAATAGGGGCCATTTTTTTGAGGTTGCAAGTCACATTTTCTTTTCAAGCGGATAATGTTAAAAATATGATGTCCTATTTCTTGACTTTGCTTGACTCCCGGGCATCTAGGTCTGGTCCATATATGGCACTCCGCACTATTCATGGCGATTATATTGGCGGGTCTCGTTCAAATTTTCGCAAGTGGTATTTTGCCGCAGAAATGGACTTAGATGATTTGCCCCGCAAATACGAAAAAAAGACGAAAAAGAATGGAGTACATGCAACAGAAAGTCTTCTTTATGCGCAAAAACAATGGCTGACTAAAATGTCCCGCTTGTCTGCGCATGAACAGGTCACTCATGTGGCATTGTACCTTTTGATTTGGGGTGAAGCGAACAATATTCGATTTATGCCCGAATGCCTTTGTTTTATTTTTAAGTGTTGTATTGACTACTACACTTCTCTTTCGGATTATGGTGAATTTCAAAAATATAATATCGAATTCCTCGACCATGCCATTACACCGCTTTTTATGTGTTTGAGAGAACAGCTATATGACGATGGTGGGATAGAACTTGAAAGAACCGACAAAGATCACGACAGCATTATTGGATATGATGATATGAATCAAACCTTTTGGCACAGGTCGGGCTTACAGCGTATTAGTCTCAAAGATAAAACCTCAATAATGGACTTACAGAAGGAAGAGCGTTTCAAAGCCCTTTCGGATGTAGATTGGCTGAAATGTTTCACCAAAACATATCGCGAAGTGAGGACCTGGATGCATATTGTTGTCAATTTCAGTCGAGTTATTATTATTCACCTGTCGATGTTTTGGTATTACACGTCACTTCATTCTTACCCATTGTATACCTCCGGTTATGAAATTGCATATAATAACAGGCCCTCAGTACAGAAACGACTATCGGTGATTTCTTTGGCAGGGGCTGTTCTGGTATTGATAAGTCTTTTTGCATTAATGCTAGAGTTTCGATTTCTGCCAAGACGGTGGGAAGGATCACACCCGATTATGAAACGTTTTTGGTGCCTTGTGGTTTTATTTATTTTGAATATTACCCCAACAATTGTGCTTTACATCTTGAGCATCGAGGAGTATGGTGATAATGCCGGAGTATCTATTGCGTCTTGCCATTTCGTGCTTTCTGTGTTCACGGTCTTGTATCTTTCCATTGTTCCACCTTTGAGGTCATTTGGATGCAAGCTAAGAGGAAGGGCACGACTTGCATGCGAGAGCTTTACTTCTGATTTTCACAGTTTAAACGGAGAAGATAAAACCGCTTCAGTAGGTCTTTGGATTGTGGTTTTCACTTCCAAATTTCTAGAATCGTATCTCTTTTTGACTCTTCCCATGCGGCATCCTATAAGAGAATTAAGTGTCATGCGAACAAATTGTATCGGGGATATGTGGATTGGAAATTTGGCTTGCAAATACCAGCCGAAAGTTGTTTTGGTCCTTATATTCGTTTTGGAATTTGTTTTATTCTTTCTTGACACATATCTCTGGTATGTTATTTGGACCACAGTATTTTCGGTTGCGAGATGTTATTATCTCGGCTCTAGCATTTGGACTCCTTGGAACAATATATACTCAAGACTTCCAAAGAGGATATATTCCAAATTGCTCGTGACAAGCGGAATAAAAAGCTCAGATGAAACATATATGGTCTCTAAAATTTGGAATGCGATAGTTGTTTCAATGTACCGGGAGCACTACATCTCCATTGAACAGGTTCAGAAGCTAATCTACCACCAGACTCTGGAAAGAGGCACATCAAGTGTCATCAACGAGCCCAGCTTCTTTGTTTCTCAAGAAGATGAATCGCTTAGGCTAAAGATATTTTCCGAGAGCTCAGAAGCCCAGAGAAGAATCTCATTCTTCGCTCAATCACTCACGTCATCAATTCCAGAAGCCCGTGAGATCCAAAGTATGCCGAGCTTCACTGTTTTCATTCCCCATTATTCCGAAAAGATTATCCTTCTGTTGAAAGAAATTATAAGGGAAGAAGATAAGTATGCACAAGTGACTCTTCTCGAATATCTAAAGCAACTCTATTCACTGGAATGGATCAATTTCGTGCGAGATACAAAGTTGATGGCAGAGGAATATGAATGCAAGAGCGGTGATCTCAGTGCTTACCGAGATAAAGAAGATGACAATGCTTACGACTTAGTCGGATTCAGAGAAGCTACTCCAATCTTCACAATGCGGACAAGAATTTGGGCGTCTTTGAGGTCGCAAACTCTTTATAGAACAGTGTTTGGCTTCATGAATTACTCCAAATCGATTAAGATGCTTTTGGACTTGGAGACAGAGGAAGAGACTGATCAGAAAGGGTTCGATGAGGACAGATTGAAAGAGATCCAGGAGTTGACTCTTCGTAAGTTTTTCATCACCGTCTCCATGCAAAGATTCAAAGATTTTGATGACGAGGAGCACGAAAGCGCGGAAGTGTTACTTCGAGCATACCCTGAGCTCCAAATAGCATATATTGACGAAGAATTAAACGAAGTTGACGGTTCAGTCACTTTCTACTCCTGTCTCATTGATGGTTCTTGTCCAAAAGATGCAAATGCTCGGCGCATTCCAAAGTACCGTATTCGGCTTTCCGGGTACCCTATTTTGGGAGACGGAAAATCAGATAACCAGAATCATGCCGTAATTTTCACTCGAGGTGAATATATTCAGCTCATTGATGCGAATCAAGACAACTACATCGAAGAGTGTTTGAAAATTCGAAATATTTTAGCAGAATTCGAGGAGCTGCATTTAGCTGACCCATATGCTAACGAGTACGAAAAGATAGGCGAGCCAGATCCGGTTGCCATCATAGGAACCAGAGAATATATCTTTTCTGAGAATACAGGTATATTAGGTGATATTGCTGCTGGAAAGGAGCAGACCTTTGGTACTCTTTTCGCGAGAACACTCGCTCAAATAGGAGGGAAGTTGCATTATGGACACCCAGACTTCCTTAATGGAATCTTCATGACTACTAGGGGCGGGGTTTCTAAAGCACAGAAAGGGCTTCATTTGAATGAAGACATCTATGCGGGAATGACAGCAGTTACTCGCGGGGGACGCATCAAACATTGTGAATATATGCAATGCGGAAAAGGTAGAGATCTCGGGTTTACCTCTATTTTAAACTTCATCACCAAGATTGGGGCCGGAATGGGAGAGCAAAATCTTTCGAGGGAATACTTCTATTTGGGAACTCAGTTACCTTTAGATAGGATGCTTTCATTTTACTATGCTCATGTTGGCTTTCATCTCAACAATTTTTTCATTATTCTGTCCATTCAGCTTTTTCTCTTAATCGGAATAAATCTTGCATCATTGACGAGCGAGTCACTAATTTGCAAGTATCACGAGTTCCGCCCGATCACAGATCCAAGAGAGCCTGAGTTTTGTGCAAACCTCATACCCGTAATTGGATGGCTCGAGAGATGTATTCTTTCTATTTTTTTGGTCTTTTTCATGTCTATGCTTCCGTTGACGGTGTATGAACTTTCAGAGAGGGGGGTCTACAAGTCAATTACCAGAATAGGAAAACACATGTTCTCGATGTCTCCATTATTTGAGGTCTTTGTCTGCAAAATATATTCTCAGTCATTGGTAAGAGATATTTCTATAGGGGGAGCTCAATACATTTCGACAGGGAGAGGCTTTGCAACAAGGAGAGAGTCATTTGCCGATCTCTATTCCAGATTTGGCAACGAATCTTTAACATTTGGCGCATTCTTATTTTTATTGGTGGTGTATTTTTCAACTACGATGTGGAAACCCGTTTTTTCATTTTTTTGGATCATCGTCATTGGGCTCATCATTAGTCCTTTCATATTCAACCCCAATCAATTTGTTTGGAATGAATTTTTTGCGGATTATTTGAACTTCTTGAAGTGGCTTCATTCTGGAAACAGCAAGGTATCCTCAAAATGCTGGGCCAATTACACCAAGCTTGGCCGTAGCAGATACACAGGCGTAAAAACGAAGTTCAATTATGGGAAGCAAGAGGTGAAGTTTACCAATCAGGTGAGACCTTCGAGGTTCAATATTGTCACCACAGTAATATTCCCGCAAGTGTTGATACTATTTTTCATCATGACAGCATATTTGTTTGCCAACTCACAAAATGAGGCAGCTTGGGAGAAACCAGCACAAATTTTAGCCAGAATTTTTTTTGTGGCAATCATTCCCCTTGCGTTCAACATGGCGATGATGATCTTCATTTTCGCCACTTCTTTAGGGTTTGGACCAATAATGAGCTCTTTGTTGAATAGTTATCCATCGCTTGTGGCAGCACTCACACACACTTTGTCAATTGCGGTGCACTTGTTATCCGTGATTCTTCTTTTTGTTTTCCAAAATTTTGACGTGGAACAAACAGTACTTGGATTTTGCTTGATGACCATGATACAAAAAGTGACATTACAAATAGTCAATACGATATTTTTGAGTCGGGAGGTAATGGATGGTCGTTCTAACAGAGCTTGGTGGTCGGGGAAATGGTTGACAGCAGGTCTTGGATGGAGAACCTTCACACAGCCTTTACGGGAGTACTTTTGTAAAGTGAGTGAGCAATCATACTTTGCTGCAGATTTCATGATATCACACATGATTTTTTATGCACAGGTTCCAGTGATACTCATTCCACTTGCCAACACTTTTCATTCCATGATGCTCATGTGGCTCAAACCCGGAAGCCAACTTCGATTGCAATATTATTCGAAGAAGGAAAGACGGCAGAGAATACTAGCGATATATTGGTCGACTGTGCTATTCTTCACTGCAGCTGCTATAATAACGGCGGCGATCGTGGTTCCAATATTGTGTACGGTACAGAACTGGCTAGAAATTGAATCGTACTATCCCGAGTTTTTCATCCAAATGATACAGCCAAAACCATACAAATTGGTTGCCACTGGGCTCAGAAAAGACTTGTTTTTAGGCTCCTGAACTCTTCTCACTGAAACTGGAAGATTTGCTTGAGCTGGCCAGCGTCATCGAGTGAGAAGCGGCTTACCACAGAGATTAGATTTTCGAGTAGTTTTGCATCACACATAGTAAGCGTAAGAGAAAATCGATTGAAGGTTGACATTAAACAAAGCTGTTTGAGTATTTTGCGCGTGGCAATGACTTGATCGGTCTCATTGACAATGACGAAAGCAGCCGCCTCAATAAAAAATTCAAAAAACTCCTGGTCGACGCCCAGCTCTTGAAAAAGCGACGTGAGAACCGTGCTTTCAAGGGATGTTGCATATTTATAGGACTGAACTTTTCTATCTGGAGGCACATTTTTCAAGGCCGATAAGAAATGCATGGATGGCAACGACCCAAATTCCTTCGACTTGGGCTCGGTGATTTCGGAGATCTTTGGCGGAGATCTGACCGGCTTTTTACCAAAGAGCTCCTCTGCTACATTGTCTACCAAACTCGAGTCCACCTCTATCATTGACTGCACCGGCCTTGGCAAAGAAGGCGGACACACAATTTCTGCAAATTCAGTGGGAAGTGCATCTACGCACTCAATATGCATCTTTATACCTTCAACTTTTAGTTTCTTAGATCTGGGAACAGTGGTTAATTTTTTGACTTCTTCTCGGGCACTAGTGTTTGACGGATCGATATGCAACAACTCATGGAAACTCTCGACAGCTTCTAGATCAAGCCCCAATTCCCTCGCCGCAGTTGCCTTACGAAATAAGAGCTTCACTTTGATTTTATCTTGAGGATTGAAACCAAGTCCGGTAGTTGCATCCCTATATGCTCTAGTCCAATCTTTCAAATGAAGAAAGCATTGGGCTCTGTTGGAGTAGAGTACCGGATTATCTCCATATTGTGCAATGGCATCGCGGTATATTTTTGCAGCACGCTTGAATTCTTTAGCCGAGAAAGCACGATTCCCTTCTGCTTTAAATTCGTCAAATGTGGGCATGCCTATATTCTGTTTTATGTTCTTTTGGTTGTACTTTAAAAGTTTGAAAAATTCGTTTTTGGAGTTAGTGCCCACGCGAATTGGTGTTGCGAAGTTTAGCTCGGTATTGAATACTTCAGCCAACCGTTCGAAAATATTGGCCATAAATAATCCAAATAGGACATTGAAAAGTGCTGAATAAAACTTGCAGATCAATCGTTTTAATAACTCACCCTTGACTTAGATTTAATTGATTACCTGATACTTTCAAGGAAACATTACAATATTGATCCAAGATTATGACGCATTCAGAACTACGTGAAGAAATTGATGCAATTGAAGCTATTTATCCCGAGAGCATAGAGAATTTAGGACCAGGAATTATCCTGCTTACTGTGCCAGATTTCCCAGATATTTCTATACAGCTAGCTTTTCCAGAAAGCTACCCTGTGGAAAAACCCAGTGTGATTCAGGTCAATACCAAAAATGTACGCAAATACCCCGATGTCAAATATGTTGAAAATAAGATCATTGATATAATTGATAATGTTTTCATCGAGGAAATGGTGATAATATTCGAGTTGTTAGGCGAGGTTCATTTATTCCTAGAATCTTACGAAAAAGAACATACTCGGGAACTTGAAGCAATCGCTGCAAAGATGGAGAAGGTCAAGATCGAAAATCGCAAAGAAAAACTACGGGAAACTGTGAAGGAGGAATTACCAAAATTACCGACAAAGGATAGGGACTATACTGCTGGATGGACGCAATCAGATCCTATTATTGACCGTGCCTCACAATTTATTGCATTTGCAAGAGAGGTGCATTCAGTGGAAGAAGCCAACACCCTTATAGCTGACTTAACAAGTGATCGCAAAATAGCGAAGGCCACGCATAATATGACGTCAATGAGAATCAAAGGTGAAAACGGGACCTCGTTTCAAGATTGTGATGACGATGGAGAAACGGCCGCAGGGCTGCGGATGCTTCACTTGATGACGGTATGTTTTTTTTTTCTTTTTTCTTTTTTTTTTATTCTTACCGTGAAAAGGCGCCTGTGTGGCTATCGCAAAGATATGAAGTCTTTATTAACTATTACTAACTTACAAGATTATGGATGTGTGGAACGTAGTTGTTGTGGTCAGCAGATGGTACGGCGGCACCCACCTTGGGCCTGACCGGTTCAAGCACATAAATGCAACTACAAGAGATGTTCTTATCAAAGGAGGGTTTTTTGCCGAGGGTGAAAAGAAGAAGAAGTGAACATCATTAGGAAAGCAGGATCTTGGTCTTTTTGCGCGGTTGTTTGCCTTGCTTTTGCAGTCTTTTTTTATCCTTGTGAGCCTTATCTAGAATACCACTGAGAAACTTTTGTGCTTCATCGTTTTTGGAAGGTTCCTAAAATTGGTTAGTGGTCTATATTAGCACAAAAGGACGATTGCAGCTACATGTAATATAGGGTTTACGAGACCCAAAAAAGAAATTGCGGGTAAACATACTGATTTTTCGGGTTGAGGCGTTTCCGGTTGTTTCTTTTCATCATCCTCATCGTCTTGGGCAGTTAATGAAGCTATACTTCCATAACCCACAGTTTTTATTGTAATGGCAGGCTTGATTTTCTGCTTGAGAAATCCGTTGGGTAACAGCCACTCAGACGAATCCTTGACTTTTCTCCCAGCTGGTTGCTGATCATCCGGCTTAGCCTTATCCAGTGCCTTTTGCATGAACTTCATGTTCATGACATTGCTTGAAAGACCCATGACAGGATTAATGTGAAGTAAGGCAAATTGGAGGAACATGTTATGTCAATACATCTGTCGTGGGGGGATACACACCCGTACACCACATCATATTTGTAAATTTGTACAAGCGTTCTCTAACATTATAATTAGATAATTAGAAATTCAACGTCTGAGTAAAATAGATGTCTCGCGTTTTTCGATTTGGGACCAAGTATAACTTGGAATCAATGAGCTGTGGGGAGATCAGCTATAAATGAGTGTAATCTAATTTTATCCTGCATGTAATATACTGCCAGGTCTTAGCCTGTCTCATCGCTCATCTCTCAGTGAAAAATGCGCTCCTATAGCCAGACATTCAACTTGTATTCAACACACATCCCACGCCATGAAGTCCGATTTTAAATTGTCGAACTTGGTCGGTACGGTTTACCGCCAAGGTAACTTGGTGTTCACGGAAGATGGAAGCAAGATCTTGAGTCCTGTTGGAAATAGAGTCAGCTGCTTCGACTTGATCAGCAATAAGGCTTTTACTTTCAGTTATCAGCACCGGAAAAATATTGCCAGAATCGCCTTGAACAAGCAGGCCACTCTTATGCTTTCGGTAGATGAGGATGGAAGGGGAATCTTGGTCAACTTCGTTTCTCGTGTGGTGTTGCACCACTTTAACTTCAAAGGTGTTGTACATGATCTACAATTTTCTAATGATGGCCATTTCTTCGCTGTGGCTTTAGACAGATTTGTGCAAATCTGGAAAACTCCTGACTATACCGAGGATAGACAATTTGCTCCTTTTGTCCGCTACAGAAACTACGCTGGTCATTTCAGCGATGTCATTTCGGTCACCTGGTCCCAGGACTCGCGGTTTGTGATTTCTACTGCTGAAGATATGACCACCAGAATTTTCTCTCTTCACTCTGAAGATAAAGAGGCAGCTATGACCATGTCAGGCCACAGAGACTACGTTATGCGTGCATTCTTTGACAAGACCCAGGAAATTATTTACACTCTTAGTAAAGACGGTGCGTTGTTCCAATGGGAGTACATCTCTGTTGATGAACTGTCCAGTGAAGAGGAAGAGGAAGATGTGGATATGCAAAGTGACGGTGAAGAAATTTTGTCTCAAAAACCAGAGAAATCTGACAATTCGCAGTGGCGCATTGTGTCGAAGCACTACTTCCACATGGAGGGAACTAAGGTTAGCTGTGCAGATTTCCATGCTCCAAGCAACACTTTAGTCGTTGGCTTTACTTCGGGTGAGTTCAGATTATACGAGCTCCCCGAGTTCAACATGATTCAGCAGTTGAGCATGGGCCAAAATGCTGTTGATACCGTCACCATCAACAAATCCGGTGAGTGGTTTGCATTCGGTTCCTCAAAAGCAGGCCAGTTGTTGGTTTATGAATGGCAATCAGAATCGTACATCTTGAAACAGCAGGGCCACTACGATTCCATGAATGCATTATGCTATTCTCCAGATGGATCCAGGGCTGTTACGGCATCAGATGATGGTAAATTGAAGGTATGGGATATTCACTCTGGATTCTGTCTCTTCACTTTTACTGAACATACAGGTGCAGTCACTGCGGTCGAATTTGCCAAAAAAGGTCAGGTGCTATTTTCGGCATCCATGGACGGTACCGTGCGTGCCTGGGATTTGATTCGTTTCCGTAATTTCCGTACATTCACCGCCCCAAAGAGAGTACAATTCAACAGCATGGCCGTCGATCCCTCAGGCGAAGTTGTTGTTGCAGGCTCTCAAGACGAGTTTGAAATCTACGTCTGGTCAGTGCAAACCGGATCTCTTTTAGATTCGTTGGCCGGACACGAAGGTCCAATTTCCTGTTTGGCATTTGGAACTGAGAATTCGGTATTGGCATCGAGTTCATGGGATAAAACAATCAGAATTTGGAACATTTTTAGCAGATCGCAGCAAGTTGAACCCATTGAGGTTGAACATGATGTTTTGGCCCTTGCGGTGAGCCCGGACAGTAAGCAGGTGGCCGTGAGTACACTCAATGGTAACTTGATTTTCTACGATGTTGAGGAGGCAAAGCAGGTACACCTTCTAGATGTGAGAAAGGATGTGTTTTCAGGAAGACACTTGGAGGATAGATTTGCGCTGAAAAACAGTGCCAGATCCAAAAACTTTACGACCATATCGTATTCTTTTGACGGTCTCAGTCTCATAGCCGGTGGTAACAATAACAGCATTTGTCTTTACGATATTGCCGATGAAGTACTTCTTAAAAGGTTTGTTGTGTCGGAAAACATGACTCTCGATGGTACCTTGACAATGTTGAACAGTTCTAAGATTACAGATGCAGGTGTTTCGATTGAAATGATCGATACTCAAGGAGAAGAAGTGGATAAGGAGGCCAGGATTGACACAAGCTTACCAGGTTCACATCGTGGTGACCCTAGTACGCGTAGCCTTAGACCTCAAGTTAGAGTAACATCGGTCAAGTTTTCTCCTACATCCTCGGCCTTTGCCGCCGCGTCGACCGAGGGTTTATTAATCTTTTCCACCGACTCTTCGGTGGTGTTTGATCCTTTTGACTTGGACATGGATGTAACTCCACAGAGCATTGCCGAGAACCTCGAGGAGAAAAACTGGGTGTTTGCCTTGGTCATGGCTTTTAGATTAAATGAAGAGAACTTGATTGACAGAGTTGTCGAGAATATTCCTGTTTCCGATATCAAATTGGTGTGTGCGGATATTCCTACTGTCTATGTCAACAGACTATTGAAGTACTTAGCAGAGAAAGTAAGCAGGACTGAAGGAAGTCAGCACATCGAGTTCAACTTGCTTTGGGTGAAGGAAACCATCGCCCAGCATGGAAGATACATCAGTCAACATAAATTTGAGTTCCAGCCAAACTTGAGAACCATCAAGAGATTCTTAGCTCGTGTCGCGAAGGAGGTTGTTTTACTTAGCAAAAGGTCAGGATACATGCACTCTTACCTCGTGGCTCCGAGAGAAATTTCTGCTAACGAGAATGCAAGTGCATCTGAGGACGAGACTGAACACGGCTTACTCGAAAATGAAAGTTCGGATGACGAAATGGCTGGTGAAGAAGACGAAGAGGAAGAGGGCTGGATTGGCTTTGAGGGTAAAGAACCACAAACTCAATTTCTGAAATCAGATGCCGACTCTGATTCTGAGATGGAGGATTAGCATATATATGTACAAAAAAAGAAATAAATTTACGGCATCAGAAAGACTCTCATTAAGACGTGTGTCTAAATTAAGAAATATGAAGGGATTCAGGTGTATAAGCCTGCACTTTTCTAAACTCAAAAGTAGGTTAAGGTTTTTGCAAAATGAGATACAGGTGAAGAAGACGCAAAAACAGAAAAAATAAAAAAAGAATATTCGACTTTCGAAATAAAATCGATTTCTGCTCAACCTGAATGCTATCCAATTTTTCTTTGGAGGGGTATACGATTTTATTTTTGGTGAAGACAAAGATTTAAGAGAACACGCAGATTGCCGGTACATGAGCCCTGGGATTACCCCCGCAGCCCAACTAATCCAGCAAAACTTGGAAAATCCAAAAAAAAAAAAAAAACCCTGTGAGACAGGAATCTGTGCGACCGAGATGTCGGAGGATCTAACATTCTTCAACTAAACCAGGCTTTGAATAATATTCAAGAAGTAATCCGCAACCACGCTTAATAGCTTTTACACTTCTGCTTCTCCTACTCTTTTTCGGGACCACGAATCAATAGCGGACGCCTCATATCCAGATCTGAATATTCCAATTTAGTGACCCCACTTTAATTATTGGGAACGTGACCTCACGCGTTGGGATACTGTAAACATCGCGCATGGTCCCACTCTTAAACCTGCCATGGTACGAGCATGAGCAGGAGTCTGAGAAGCAGAAGTTTGAAGAGAAAGAGAATGATCGGTGCTCGTGTCCCTTTACGGATAAAAATTTGGTGTTTTGCGGTGTTCGGGTTTCGGGTTTCCTTCGAATACGCTGCGTAACTCGAAAGAGATTCTCCACACCTAATGGGATCAATATATATATCTAAAGATGAACCGATGAAAATTCAAAACACTTTTTTTTCCCTTAATTTTTTTTTCTAACCCCATTCGAAAAGAGGGGGGTGGGGAAGGCCCCCAGGCTGGTTGTGATGCGTAGAACATTATTCACCCTCCGCGGCACGGGGCGGGTGTGCATATTTAGGATTTATCCGCATGCGACCCCACGAATTTGACTAAATCTTGCACCCAAGTTTTGGGCGCCGAATTTATAAAAGTGGTGGTTGACCCCCCCACATGATTTGGCTGATTTTTTTTTTCTTCCTTTCTTTCTCCAGATCTGATATCTTTCTTCTATCCTTTTTACTTTTTTTTTTTCAGGACCACACTCTTTGTTCTGATCATCACACCTTTTTGTTTTGTCCTGAGCCACCCCGACTCTTGATCCATTGTGGCGCTGTGTTTCTCAGGCCCTTATCGTTATCACTGTTCCCCGGATCTCCCTGATCTATTTTATCAACTGGATACGCACCACTTTATCACCGCTGGCTGGTAAGTTTGAAAAGAGATTGTCAAGCCAAATTAACAAACAGAGACCCCTTTATCAACGGAAGTCATTTTTTTTTTTTTTTTACCTAAAAAATCACATTTAGCGAGATTTCAGAGATGACGAGAGATATTCAAAATCATCTTCTTTTCGAGGTGGCTACTGAGGTTGCCCATAAAGTTGGAGGCATTTACTCCGTGCTCAAATCTAAAGCTCCTATTACGGTGGCCGAGTATAGAGAGCGGTACACATTGATTGGGCCTCTTCACCACGAGAGTGCTCAGATCGAGGTGGAAGAAATTCCCGTACCTGACCCTCTTGTACAAAAAACCTTAGACTCAATGAGCGAAAGAGGTATCAAATGGCTCTATGGAAGGTGGTTAATTGAGGGTGCCCCACGGGTGCTTTTATTTGACATTCACTCTGCTGATTATAAATTGAATGAGTGGAAAGCCGATCTCTGGGACACTGCCGGAATTCCAACTCCAGATCATGATGCTGAAACAAATGATGCCATTCTTTTGGGATATCTCGTTGCATGGTTTTTGGGTGAATTGGTTTTCCATGACCGCGAGAGGGCAGTAATCTGCCACTGTCACGAGTGGTTAGCCGGTGTGGCCTTGCCGCTTTGCCGTAAACGGAAAATCGATGTCACTACGATTTTTACTACTCATGCCACTTTGTTGGGCCGCTATTTGTGCGCTGGATCAACTGATTTTTACAACAATTTGCAGTACTTTGATGTTGACGCGGAGGCAGGCAAAAGGGGTATATACCACCGTTACTGTATTGAACGGTCAGCTACGCATTCGGCTGATGTTTTCACAACAGTCTCCCATATCACGGCATATGAGTCCGAGCATTTGTTAAAAAGAAAGCCCGATGGCGTGTTACCAAATGGTTTGAATGTTGTCAAGTTTTCCGCAGTGCATGAGTTCCAGAACTTACACGCAATCAAAAAGGAGAAAATCAATGAATTTGTCAAGGGTCATTTCTACGGTAACTATGACTTCGACTTGGACAATACCTTATACTTTTTCATTGCCGGCAGATACGAGTTCAGAAACAAGGGCGCGGATGTGTTTATTGAAGCCTTGGCAAGATTGAACCACCGGTTGAAGCAGGCTAACTCGAAAATGACTGTTGTGGCGTTCATCATCATGCCAGGAAAAATTAACTCTTACACGGTAGAAACTTTGAAAGGACAAGCGGTGGTCAAGCAGTTGGAAAACACGATTGCCGAAGTCCAGAAAAAGATCGGCGACCGTTTGTTTGAGCACTGTGCTAGGTTCCCTAACTCACATGCATTGTCTAACTCTAATGGTGATGAGGTTCCTTCGATTGATGATTTGATCAAACCTGCTGATAGAGTGTTGTTGAAAAGACGTATTTTCGCTTTGAAAAGAGATGGATTGCCACCAATCGTGACACACAACATGGCAGATGATGCCAATGACCCAGTTTTGAACCAGATTCGTCGCGTTCAATTGTTCAACAAGCCGGAGGATAGAGTTAAGATCATTTTCCACCCAGAGTTTCTCAACGCAAATAATCCAATTTTGTCGTTGGACTATGAGGAATTTGTGAGAGGTTGTCATTTAGGAGTTTTCCCATCTTATTATGAGCCTTGGGGTTATACTCCCGCTGAATGCACGGTGATGGGTGTTCCATCTATCACGACCAATTTGTCCGGATTCGGAGGATACATGGAAGACTTAATCGAGAACACTAGCGACTATGGTATCTATATCGTGGACAGAAGACAGAAGTCGGTCGACGAGTCGATCAACCAATTAGTGGACTATATGTTTGACTTCACGGAAAAAACTAGAAGACAGAGAATCAATCAAAGAAATAGAACTGAACGCTTATCGGATTTGTTGGATTGGCGGAGAATGGGTTTGGAATACATCAAGGCCCGGCAATTGTCTTTGAAACGAGCATATCCTCACATGTTCAAGAATGGCGCCAATCCTTTCCAAAATAACCTGAATTTGAAATTAACTAGACCGCTTTCTGTGCCGGGCTCTCCAAGAAGCAAAATCGGTTTGATGACTCCAGGAGACTTGGGATCTTTACAGGATGCAGCCCAGGGGTTGGAAACAGATGACTACGTAGGGTTCAAATTGGGCGGTAATGATGACGAGGATGGCGAAGAGGCACCTTATCCCTTGACTTTGAGAGGCGCCTCCGCACCACCCCAGGATAAATAATTTAGCATGAAGCAAAACACACAAAAATTAATTGAATATACTAAGCAGCATTTGATCGCAGATTAGAACCAAATTTTTAAGCTTTCCCTTCAGAAATCATTCGTACAACACAAGCGTAACTTCCTGTTCCGGTTAAACGAGAGCAAAATCTTCGCTGGTGTTTAGTAAAAGCGGTCGTGCGCCTAACAGCACCCCAAGCGTCCATGCGACATCCGGGTTCATATCTTGGGACAATAACTCTAAACAGCAAAGATCCAAGATCCCATAAGAAATAAAAGACCGTCGTAATTATGGTATGTTATTCCATCTACTAATTGCAATAAACTTGAATATATACTAACAAATACAGTTGCCTTTATATATGCTAACAAGCATCAAGCAACAAGAAATTCTTGTGGAGTTGAAGAATGGCGAGACTGTTTTCGGCAAATTGAACAATTGTGACTCGTGGATGAACTTGACATTGAGCGATGTAGTGTATAATTTCAATAACGGTGAGAAGTTCCAAAAAATGAACGAGATATACGTGCGTGGAGCTCACATAAAATTCCTCCGCTTGCCGGACCTGGTGATGGATCAGGCCAAAGAACAGAATATGTTGAACATGGAACAGAGGAACAGAAATCAAAAGAGAAGAGGTGCTGGAGGCTTCCAGAGAAGAAACTATAATAACGATAACAACCGTGACAACCGTGATAATCGTGAAAACCGCAATTTCAACGGAAATCAAAGAAATGGTGCGAACGGAGGAGGGTACGGCAGAAGAAACTTTGCCAACTAGACATATTTTGTCTTGCGGGTAATGGATTTACCCTTGTAGTTTATTATGTTTTTATTTTGCCTTTTGGCCCTGTGGATATGCGACACGAGCGAGTAGTTAGGAAGCGTTATCTTTTCTTTCTTTTTTTTTTTTTCTGTGATTTTTATAAGTTTTAAATAGTGGCTCTGGTGAATGTGATTTAACTTGTATCTTAATTGTTCTCTGTTCTGCGCGTGCGCTGTGAAAAAGCTAGCTAAGAGTAGTAGAGTCCTCGCGGAATGAAAGTAATCACACAAACAGATCACAATGTCGGGCCGATCCGAGCATCGCCTAAAATTTTCTGGCACTTTGTTGTTTCTTCTCTTTCATGAAATAGGCATTCTTGATTTGATATTCTATTTGCATTCTAAGATTTTAAACTAGTAGCATTCTGCTGTTAACCTCTTTTTATTCTTGCTGTATAATTCCAATTTATTAGCTCTTGCCTTGCTGTCATATATTCACCAATACCACCCCGCCTATCAAACCCGCTTGAACAATGCTCATAGAAGAAGAGTTTGGGCCCGCTGACCTGCAACCTGTTCCGGCTCTAAACTCATTTCAGGATGAAAACCAGGGCTATGGTTCGATAAGAAACAGCCGACTTCGCTTTGTTACCCACGGGAAATTCAGAGGGTTTCAAGATACCAGAGGGTTACGTTGCATCAACAAATCTTGTCAGGCTCAAGGTCAAGCCCTTTGCAGTTACTGCAAACTGTTACCATATGTATCTTCAAGTTTGCGCTGTGTGGCCAGGAGTTCGCTGCCCGAGGTCTCTCTTCACCTGTCAGTCGACTACTCTTTCATAAAGCCAGATTCTCTAGATAATAGGTTAGGAAACCTTTTAGAAGAGCTCCAAAAAATCCAGGAGGGTTCAGGTAGCGGGATAAAAGAAGACACAACAATCAAGCCCTGGTCAAGTCTAAGCACACTACCGCTTCTGCGAGCGAGAGAAAGACTTTCTCGAATCAAGCATCGAATTTGGACCAAAGAGGATCTTTCACACTTGGAGAGTTTCTTCTTGAAGCGATCTACGAGGTCACTCAATCGTGGTTTGTTTACACCCAAGAGACCGACCAGCTCGACAAGTTATTCCGAAATTTAGACTCTACAATCAATCCATCTGCATTCTTTAGCCCATTATCGTCTTCTTTCGGCCGCAAGTTGCGATAGTGCTGTAGGTTTTTCTCCATTTTGGAGGGGTCTTCATGTTTGTCAAAAATATCATCCACGACTTTTTCTGGCGTAAGCTTGAGAAGTGCATGTAAATCTGGGTCCCATGCAGACTCGAGGATCTTGCGGTATAGACTCCCAATAATTGGGTCAATGATAACATCCTCAATATGTTTTGTGCCTACGGCAGTCATTGGATGATTCTGAAGCTGCTCATCCTTGTCTTCTTTGCTCTCGTTTTCAGGCGAATTGGACACAGTATCTTGTTTAGGCTGTGGCAGATTTGGCTCCGATTCTTGTTTTGCATGAGGGTGAATGACTCCTTCGAGTCCACCAAAAACGGCCTGACGCTGAAATTGCGGTACGTTGAAAGATTTGGATTTACTTTCTGATGCTTTGGAGATGTTAAGGCTTGATTGAGCGTTCTGCTGTGCGTGCTTGGATTCGTCTATACGCAATTGAGTATGGAAGTCGAAATCTGCTGGGAGCTCTTGAAGACTGATAGTGATGTTGAGTATGGAATTGATTTTGGACTCCTGAAGAAGGTACTTTGCAGTGACAGGCTCGTTAAAGTTCAAATACTCAGCCAAGTTGAGTTTGACCACACCCAATTCTAGCGGATGTTCATGCTTTGCATGTTTTTCAACACTGTAAAACATGCGTACCACAAGATACTTATCGCACACCATGTTATCTTTTTTTTGTAAACCGAACTTCAAGTTGCAGCTCAAATTGAAATTGAAGTGGCATTTGAAGTTGTGAATACGGTACTTCAGTGTACGCACTTGAACACTCCTCGACGACGAGTGGGACAACACCTCATGTTCCAGTGACAGTGTGTTTGTACCTGATGTCACAGGTGAAAGGCCGCTCTGATTATTGCTTTTTTTCAGTGACGAAAATGGTTTAAGTTGGGAAAGAGCTGCCCTAAATCCACTGGGACTTCCATCCGCAATCGAGAGTTCCGCGTAGCAATAACCAGCAGTGTGTGGGATCTTGGATAAGTCATTAAGGGCAAACGAAAGCTCAAACTTCGGCTTTTTGTCCCCGAGCATATCTCTTGTTTATGGTGAGGTATGACTTTCTTGTTCTTTTTTTTTGAAGGTGAATTTCTTATTCGAATGTGTCCAACTAATAACAAGATAAATAAAGAGAGCAAACTATCAAGCACTTCCGCAATGCGGGCTTGCAGTTACAGTGCGTGCAGATACCCCGGGCCGAAAGTTGTAGCCGAGCTTCCCGCATTTTGCTTTGCCAATGAAAACATTCTTCGTCATAAAAGAGTGAGGAAAGCGGGAGTCTTAATTTGAGACTTTGAGCGAAAAATGAGGTTTAATGTTGCTTTTAGTTTATCAAGCTGCTGTTATCATTTGAAAAACAAAAAGGTTTGGACCTCTTTGCGAAGATGCAATTCCTTGAACAGCTGTTTAAGGTATGAATACAGCCAAAACTTAAATTGGATAAATATGGAGGGTGGGTCTTGATGCTTTTTGAATAGAAAATGAAAAAAAAAAAAAAGGAAAAAAAGGAGTGATAAAAGGCAGAATAAAAACCCAGACACTCAAATTCCATGTAAACACTCGAGACGAAAATAGAAGTTATAGGACCGGTTGGGTGTGCATGGATCTCGCTCGATTGTCCTATTGTTCTTAATTAGCCATCTTCACACATGCAAGCCTCATTAATCGGGTGTGAAAGTCGTATGTATTCCGAATAGATGTGCAAAATTGCAAAAGACAGAGAAAGCCATAGCCCCAGGAAATTGACCCCATTCTTCAAGAGAAAAGAATGGCCTGAAAGATGTTTTCGAACTCGACCAGCAAAGAACGAAAACGAATCTCAACCTGCTTAGGACAAAGGTCTTCTATAGTTAGTGTTAGTGGCCGCTCTGCTTGTTCACTTTTGTCTAATCGGCTGGCGTAATTTTTATTTAGAGCACGAGACAACCTACTTATAAACACGGTAGGAAGACACCAGCACAAGAAAATTCAGCCAGTATTGTGCTACTACAAATAAATCATACCAGCGTGGAGTTCCGAGCAGAGCGTTATATCTCACTCAGCATAAGCACACTGCACACCACAGGAAACGCAAATTTCTCGATTGCCGCAGTTCCATTAGAAGAGGCGCGCAGAAAATCTTTGCTGCATTTGACCGGTGTGAAGCGCACACGAGGCTCGCCAAGCAGCTTGTGTACACGTGTGTGCACGAAGAATCTGTGAGGTCACCAAAAGCGCGGCTTCGACAAAGGCACTGCAAGCATTTGAGAGAAAACAGGATAATTTAATTTCGGGCTCTGATCTAGCCGGGGAAAAAACATTTGACTCCAGAGTGTAAAGTGTATTTTATAATAGAAACGAAAAACGGAAAAGGAATTTATTACCGTGCTTTTGCCTTCTTTGTCTTGCCAAAACGCGAGTACGGTGAATGTAGCCCGGGTCAGCCGTGCGCATTATTGTCCTTTTTTTCGATCTCCAGTGATCACCAAAGCATCAACATACACACTCATACTTCACGCAGAAAAACAGTCGACAAAAAGCTAGTTACGGGCATCACAAGCTCTAACTATTTTTTAAAGAAGCACTGAGAAATTTAAACGCTTCATCTAAACTTTTTGGAAAAAGAAAACAAAGTTCCTGAATTACGCAAATGGCCTGTCAAAGTAACGATAATATCATTAACCTTGCAGAGTTCCAGGCACTTCTGCTTTCAGTGCCGCTAGAAAGCAGAAAATACTCGTTTATGAGCATGCTTTTGACACGGGCGCTAAATCTCAAAGATGAAGGCATGATTTTGACGCCGTCCTCTTACAAATCGAGAAAACAGGTTTCGCCCGTGGAGATCTTGCCCCAAATAGCTGTTCCAACAGACCTCTGGCTCGCCAGCGATATAAGTATCCGGGATCTGAAAGTGAAAATCTCATTGTTGAAAGAGGTCAATGCCATGCTCTTTCGGTGTATAAGCGACTTGGGCAGCGGGGATATTCTCGCACTCGATCAGAACCTTATAAATACATTTGCCAGTCGTGTGGATGAATATAAACTCACGGAATTCGGCCTAAGACCAGTGCCACAACTCGATACTGCATTCCGCGAGGATGATGAGCTCGATTTTGAAAATTCAGGCGCGTCCAACGGCTCGCTTAAAGATCTGCCTGAACACACAGATGACGCAAGTATAAATTCTGAGTCCGGGCCCTCTCGGCCGGGAAGTTTTGCAGGATCCCGTAGCACAAGCAGGGTATCGACACTTTCGAGAGACTTTATGCTGGGCAAACGCAAACTATCCATTTTTGGCCAAAGTCAGACACCCAAACCAGAGCCCGCGTCGCCAAATGAGAAGCGCAAATCAGTGGCCCTGTCTCAAACATTGCTTCAGCTTTCACCCGGTACATCTTCATCAGAGACTTTTGGTGCCCAGAAGTCTGCCTCTTTACAAAAAACCGGGCTTCTATCGAAATCAAAATTTTACAATAAGCTTGTGAAAAGACGCGACCTGCTGGCCCTGATGACGAGTTCTGCCTCCGTTGGCGGATCGTCGCCTTCTTCGTATCGGAACTCCACTGGTGGTGTCGATACACACGATTCAATGGCCACTGCCGCTGCACGGAACTCGGTGCTTATCACTGCAACCCAGCGTATTGAAAACCAGAAGGATAAGTACCGTTTCTACGCACAGACAAAAACACTTGGCGAAAACATCCAGCAGCTTACAGCTTGTTTTGGGCGGCGTGAGTCCCAGACGAACTTGGTCACGCTCTTGGAGTTTGTCAAGAACTACATTTTCAAGTTTGTTGTGGTCGATATTTGCCATATGATCGTTGCCAAGTCCCAGATGAGCCTCACCCGTGACCTCCTGTTGTGACGAGTGTGTATATTAACGATGTCTATTTACGAATCATGAGCTTTTCCAAACCCCCATTCTTTTTCCGTCATTTTTCATCGATAATAGTGGACCCTTTTATTTCATTTCTTATTTTCTTCTTTTGTTTTGTTCTCTACTTGCATGTGCTGAGCATTTGCAGGATCACTGTAAGCAACTGGTCGTTTTCACATGCAGCAGCGACTCTCTCCTTATCATTGAGCTGTTTATTAACTTGGTTCTCCGACTGGTGAGTACCTTCTTTAATCAAAATCCGGATGCGGAATCTAGGTGGAAGCAGCCGTTCGAGACGAACACGAATTCCCAACCCAATTAAAGTGGCCAATGAGCAATGGGTGATTGTAGGCGTAATTTTGATCAACACTTCAGAGGTGTCGTATTTTTTATTGGCTCCATGTGTGACAGTAATATCCGATAAATTCACCACAGCAAGCTGTGCCAAAGTGAGCGGATGTTCAGGGTCTGAAATCGTGGCAATCAAATCAAATATTTCCTGTGCATCGATGATATCCTCATCTTCATCATCAAGGTCGAAATCGAGCTCATCGTCAGTAGCGCTACTCGAAAACTCGCCTTCAGAAACAAGGTCAGGTACTTCTTCAGGGGGCGGCGAGGTGGTCGAGATTTGGGGATGTAGCGAAAGAGAAAGGATTTTATCCACCAACTCTTGCTTCGCGTCTTTTTCCTTAGTAAGCGTATCTAGCCTGGTGGGCAAGCTGGACACGTCGATGATGGTTGGGTTTGCGTTGATGGGATCGGACATCTGTAAGATTCAAAATATTGAGGGCTTATTTTATATTAAATTTTTCTCGAACCGTGATTTATTTTTATTTGACGGTGATAAACGAGGCAGGAAAGAACAATAGGTGGGAAGGGTTCAAGCTTCGCTTTAATGGGGCCTCTTTTTTCTGTTCGCACCTCAGATAAGATGCACTGCACCAAGCACTGGTGACTGGCCCGCGACCACTTTATCCTAAGCCGCCTTTGTATAAATTATCTCCTACTGTTAGGTGTCGACAATCAACGAGGAAAGTCTTATTATGTAGGGGAGTGAAAAATATTCCAATATCTTTCGTAGTTTTAGGCACAAAAATTTGTATCAAAACCAACAAAACTTATTTTTTTTTCTTGTTTTGTTGTCCTCTAAAACAAGGCCTATGATGATCCCTTTAAAAATTACACTTAAAGGACCTCTACTGAACCTGCCGCACCAGCTTCGCACCCAAATTGGCTTCCGGTTGATTCCACTATTTTTTAAGCTGCATCTAAACAAACACACAAGGATCATATATAAATTTTCTTAAATAAAAAAAAAAAGCCATCAAACACTAAAGTAATGGAGTTCTACGATGCAGCTTTCACCACGCAGCTTTTGCCCCTTGTGACCCTTGCTCTTGGCTCGGGTCCTGAAGCTGCGTGTCTCAAAACACACCTTGATCGTGTTCAACCAACAAATTCCATATGGGACAACGTGATAATCAAAAACCGATTACTGGCTACCAAGTTTCGACTTAAATATGCGGCTGAAGAAACCCTGATTCTTGAGAAAATTGTGGCACATAAGTCACATGATGAAAATACCCACTCACCAATTTCTCCCTTTAATTCTGAATCTGACCTATTTCCCAGTGGTGTCATTTCTAGTGCATGGTTTCGAAAATATACTTGCGATGTTCCTTTTGCCGTTGTATGTACTTATCATCTAGACCTGGATCTGGAAACTGATACTCAGCTTGCGGAAACACTTGCAATCACGAAACAAAAGTATTTGGATTATAACGTACGTTTCGTGGCCATTGTGGTCAGTTCTGGCCCAGAGAAAGAAGACCGCATTGCTCATCTTAGACAAATCTCGGGTCTTGCAAATCTCCTGGGACTTTTCCACTTGCTGCTTCTGGAGGAAACCTTAAATGCAGATTGTGAAGTATTGGTCACCTCCTTGTTTAATGCCTTGAAAACCTCGGCCACGGATTTCTACTCCAATATAGAGTATCGGGTGAAACAAAGGTTTAAGAAATACTATACGATGCCGCGATCGGAAATCAAAACCAGCGTGGAGCTTCTGCCCAAAATACTCGAGACAAGAAATATGATAAAACAAGGAATTCTCCTCCAGCTTATGCATCCACATAACATCGAAGCAAGTTTGCACTTCTTGGAACAAGCCTACGAGAATATACTCGAATTGGTTAACCACAATGCGTCACACTTTTTCAGCAAGTCTCGAACGGCTCATGACATAAAGGTTTATATTCAGTGGCGCACGTTGTTAGATGTGATTACTATACATCTTGTTCGAGGATATCTCTCTATCGAGCAGTCTATTTTGGCCATGCGCAGGCATCAGGCTCACATAGGTGTTGTTGTTGACTTTTTAGAGAGCAATTCGCAGCCTTCAGCCAAACTCTGGGCTGCTACACAAAATCAATGGTTGGCGGAACTTTTAATTCTTGTTCCTTCCAGTATACTTCAGGAGCTTCATGTGGATCAGCTTCCTAAAAATAAAAGGTCAGAGGAGAATTTTGCATATTTTGGTGGCTTAATTTTAGCCGATAAATCCCTGATCACCACAAGCCCTTGTTTGTTATTCAGAACCGCAGCTAATCAACTCAATTGCGTGAATGAAAGAGACTTTCAGTCAGAAACTTTCTGTGCCCATTTATCCAGCTTAAAAGATTTAGTTGTCTACAAAATCAAACTACTTGAGTTAGCTAAGAATGCTATCATGTCTTTGGGCGCTGAGTCTCATGCGTCTTTGGAAATTCTTTTGATCTGTGATATCGCTGATTGCTATGCTGATTTAGGTGAATACAGAAAGGCGATTCAATTTTATGAAATGGCTCAACAGAAATGCTCGTCCCCAGCGTGGGTTAGCATCTATCAAATCATCTCAAAAAAAATCATAACAGCGGCAAATAAGTCGGATGATTCGAAAATTACTTTGAATCAACTTGCAAATCTTTCTGCGTCCGGTGACACTAACCTTGATCATCAATTGCAAACTTTGCACTTGTCGCCCTGCGAAGACTTTGACCTCGAGAGCGGGCTCCCATTTGTTAGGCTTGATGTATCGTTGTTCAACTCCAATCTTCAAGAGGAAGTCCGCGTTTCTGACTTGATTGTGACCCAACTAAAAATTGAGTCCCTCCTTGATGCATCCTTTCTCGAGAAGACTATACCTGCCGGTAATTTCGAAATACTTTTGGATTACATCGATATAAAGTATGAAGATGGGGCATCCATTCGGCTTTCAGGAAATGGATCTCAGGAAAGTCAACTTCAGACCGCTTCTTTGCAGGGAAACGGAGCACAATTCAATTTTTCCAAATTCGGAAAGGATGCTTTGATTTTGCAATTAAGCCAAGAAGTCTCAAACACTGGTTCGTTTCTGATTACTGAAGCCGTTGTTTCCACTAGATTTGTGTTTAAATTGGGCTCGAAGGAAACAGTAATCAACAAAAATGATCTTTTTGTCATAAACCATCAACAAATCACGCATGCATTTGAACTTTACACTGCTGGTGAAGATGGAAAAATTTACCGAAAGAAAAAAGACTTGAAGGGTAGGAATGCATGTAAGGTGTTGGTTAAGCCATTTCGGCCGGGAATAAGCATAGATGCGGGATCAGATTCGAAAGCAATTATCATTGGCGAGAAATTTGATGTACCAATCAAGCTCTTTTTTCCTGGAAAAGGGTGTAGTGGAGCATGTAAAAGCGTGAAACTTCTGGTCGAGACTATCATTTACGACGATATGATAGAAACAAAAGACCTCCATGCGCAAGTAAATTGGGATCTGTTAAAAGATGATGAAGCTATGGAACTTTTGGATGCGATGCAAGCAAAAGCAAAAGAGCGTGTGCACGATTTGCATGTACGCATCACGAAATCTCCGAGCTCAAAGGTACCCGATGGATCGGATTTGAAAGTTGTTTTGTACTTCAAGCTCACTGTGACCGGTACCTCGGGTGAAATTTCAGAGTTTGACATGACAAGTCTTCTGATTAATATCGTTGCCACCCCTTTCGCCCAATTGTTCAGTATTTCACCTTGTGCACATGATGATTCGATTCCAAACCCGTTCGTACTTGAAAAAGAATTAGAACCTCTATCCATGCCTCTGCTTACAAGAGCATGGATTGTAAATTCTCAATTACAGGATACTCATGGTCTCCTAAAACTGGGGAACATATCCATATCTCTGGCAAAACTTCATTTGCGGTCAACTAATGCTGAGATAAGCACGTCGTGGCTCGATGAATTGGTACATGAGCAATTGATGTACGGCCGTCAGTTTGTGACGAGTGGAAAGCATCGAACCACGACCACTAATGTCACTATCGTAGCTAGTGCCAGCTTCGGCTATACTCGGAATGGATCTAGTGTTGAGAGCTTCTATGAAACCGAGGACGAAGAGTTTGTGTTAGGGTTACAGGATCCCCGCGTATTGCTCCGGGTGGCTGAAGTAAATGGAAAAGTTCACCTTTGTTATACGATTGAGAATCCCACATCTCGTATCTTCACATTTTCATCAACATTGACCACTGATAAGGCTATGGCTCGCGGCACCCGATGGGAGTTTGATGACGTGAGAAATGACTCACCGTTGAAACAAACCATCACGCCTGTATTACCATTCAATCAGCACAAGCTCGAGTATTTTGCAACATTCATTAATGAAAATGAAGAGCCCAGCGTTGTTGAATTACCGAAATTGGATGTTTACGATATGCACTACAAGATGAATTTGCCTACGGTTTCGCTACAAAGCAATGTCTCAGTGACCGAATCGGGCATGGTTTTAAAGCTCTAACTATAGACGTTCTGGAAAGACAATACAATTAGTTGACACCCAACAATTCAACGTCAAACACCAAGGTGGCGTTAGGAGGAATCAAACCTGGGAAGCCTCTTGGACCGTAAGCCTCGTGGCCAGGAATAGTCAACTTAGCCTGGGTGCCAACGGACAACTTTGGAATACCAGTGTCCCAGCCCTTGATGACTTGACCAACACCAATGGTGCATTGGAATGGCTTACCTCTGTCGCGAGAGGAGTCGAATTTCTTACCGTTCTCCAAGGTACCGGTGTAGTGGATCGTGACAGTGTCTCCGACCTGAGGGAAGGTCTTGCCGTCACCTTGTTGGATGACTTCGACTTGAGTAGTTTGAGGAGCAGACATTCTAAAAGTGGAGTTGAAAGATCTAGCAAAGATGTGCGAGCTGAACGGTTGGTGTGGCAAACGAGTTCTGCTTATGCGTGCTAACATGTGAAGAGTTTACAGGAAAGAGATGTGACGAGTCGCATGTCCACGGGTTAGTGTCGTCACGCTATTTTCAGTCACGTGATTACGGGTCCGCTTTTTTTCTTTGGTTCACGTCGCTTCTGGTCGTGCATACTGACGTCAGTGGCAATGAATAGTCAGATTCTCAAACAATAGTTGCCCAATACTTTGATGGGTGAATAAAGTCGGTGAAAAAAAAATATTCAGTGAGCTTCTTATCAAAGTGCATGGTAATCTAGTTTTAATCTTTACAAGATCTTTTTTTTAAGTTTTGGTTTTGGGGCAATCGTGGCTGTGTGCGCCTGGTTTCATGCGGCTTTAAGGAAGCAATCAGCAATACTGCATTTTGGCAACATACCTAAAAGCGGATTCAACGAAGCAGCAACTTTCTACAAAACTACCGCCATGGGTTATGACGTGCAGATTGAAATCGACCGGAGCAAGACTGGTGGCACTTTCACTAATCATGACATTATAAGCGGCGTGGTGAAGCTTACCACGACGTCTGAAATAAGCTTATCGTATATCATGGTGAAGCTTGAAGGTGTGGCAGAGACGCAGCTTGTGATACCTGCTGGAAATAGACAAGATTTAGATCGAACTGGGATGGGTAAACGCGAAAGAAAGCAGGATAAGAGAGCAGCAAAGCGGGATAGAAAAGACAAATTCCGTCTGGACACTCATAAAATTCTTTATGATTCGGCTGTAGTGTTTCCACCAGAAAATGTGAGGCAAGTGTCTCAATCGAAGGACTTTACATTACCTCCAGGGACTTACACGTATGGCTTCCAGTTCAAAATTCCACTTTCGAATTCATGCAAAAGGCTAACTGGTATTTCAAACAAAGTTCAGTTCAGTAAAAACAGTTTCGATGTGGTAATTAACAACGGAAATTTTAATGGCAGGACCTTGATGACTTCAGCAAATAACTACATTCTGGGATTAGGAAATCCGGGGCGCTCGTTAAATGGTCAAGGGCAACCATCTCAATCTCAACACTATCATGTTGACGCTCAATTGCCTCCATCTTTGCCAGACATGAAGGGTATGGCCAGTATCAAGTATTTTGTTAAGGTCACATGCAAACGTTCGTCTTTTCTCAAAACCAATTTGAGAGCGTTTGATCCTTTCGTTTTTCTTCCACTTGACTTAAACAACCCATACAGTCCTTTCAGGGAAGGTCAGCAATTTGAAGAGTATAGGGAGAGATTTTTCCGCAAAGAGTTGGTGTTCCGAGACAGAATTCCCGATATTGTTGGCGTGAAAGTGCCAAACTCGAATAAATCTCTTCCCTCGACTCCCGAAATGAAGGGTAATAGATTTTTCAGCTCATTTTTTAATACTGGATCGCCAAAGTACTCCCCCACAGCTTCTAATAGGTCCCTGTCTCCCGCAGCAGTTGCTGTCAAATCGTTCGATGTTCCGTTTGCATTTGAAATGAGGATGCCTCATCCGCCAAGATTGTCCCCTACTTCATCCCCAAAGTTTAAATTACATTTTGTCTCTGAAGTGGATCCTGCGAAGTACTCTTTGGCGAACTACGGAAAACCTGAGCAATCTAACGGCTTAGGTGTGGTCTACCTTCAAAGCTTGAAATTTGAGTTGAAGTCCGTGACTCTAATATCTGTTTTGGACAACGATGGAAGCACCAGCGAGATCCATCAATCTCGAGTTGAAGAAACAATACCTCTATGTAATAACACTTATCAAAATTTACAGTTTGACTTGAGAAAATGCAAGAAACAGACTTCCTCATCAGCCACGAGCTCTGGCTTTGTTGGACCAAATGCCTACGAGTTAGAAATCCCGAGCAAGTACTATGAAAATTTCCGTCTTCCACGGAATCTCCCGCCAACTTTCCAAACATGCAATATTTCGAGGGGCTACGGATTATATGTCGTCGCTGGTATTTCGAGTGAGAGGATGAAAGAAGCGGGGTCAGTTAGAGAGGCGAACGAGAAAATAAGGTACGTGGATATTTTCTGCCCTGATATCCAAGTTTTGAGCGGGCTCAAGCTCACCAGTACTTTACATTCAAATGCTTCTGGGACAAGCTTGGGTAAGGTCCAGGATTCTCGAAATGGAAGTTTCAGCAGCGGGTACCCACAGGACAAAAAGCCACTGCTTCCGGAAAGACCTTCCCAGAATTCTGTACCATCTCTCCACGAAGGGGGTTCAGACATCTCATTACCCTTGGGCGGTTTGAACTTGAATGAGCAAGGTGAAGCTAACTCACTGTTGCCTACATACAATGACGTGGTTCGTGAAAGCTCGTACCAGGATGACTCCGAACATCAAAGGGCGCGTTACAGGTATGCTTCGTGAGTGTTCTTTGGAATCGACGATTTTATGGGTATAGATTAATTTTACTACATTTATTGTCTTGCTCGTAAACTCTTTTTTGATTTATACTTTTCTCTTAAATTGGCTCTTTTCCCCATGTTTCACTGGTGTTTGAGCTTTAATAACGAACCTTCTTTGAAGCAAGAATATCATGGAACAATCTTTTCGCGCGAGCAGCCATGCATAGCATTGCCCAATAGCAGTGTTGTTATTTTTTGATATTATAATATATTTTTAGTAAAATCACATATTATAGCTTTTTTTCTTGATATTATTAGTTTTATTATATTATGGTGATATATTTAGATATATTAAAATATGTGTTATCTTAGCTATGGGGCATGCAATATATTGTACTGCATATTGCGTGACTTCTTCCGCTTTTCGGGGGCTTGGAGGTCGCCCTTTTTTTTTGAAATTGGAGCTTCGAATAGCAGTTGCCATTGTGATACTTAAG